>APFE030392352.1:197671-213028 GCA_000404065.3 Pinus taeda | reverse complement strand
TAAATTAAAATTTTCAAAATATTTAAATTATTAAAAGAAAATCATTTAAAACTTATAATTTTAATACATTCTAATGTTTGGATCACTGATCAAAATTGAGAGCGATCATTATCTTCCTCGGGTTAACATTGAGAGGCGCTACCATTTTCCTTGGAAGGAACGTGAGGAGATTACATAGTTATTGGTGAGAGGAATGATTATCTTCTTGGTAAGGTAAAGATTGTATTCGAGATTTCTTTTTTGAAAATAGGATAAAGTTAATAAAATTTAAGGTTATTAGTTTAAATTTTGATGATATAATTTTAAAACCGTTGTATACAACATTATTATGTATATGAAAAAGTTGAATATTTTTATGGGAGTTAATTTGTTTCTTTAGCGAATTTCTTAGCCCTGCAAAGGAATTTTTAAATTACACTCTCGGATCAAAGATGTCATGTTTCGTAACGCCTAAAACTTCAAACATGATTAGGTATATAAGAAATATAATTGCAAAAAACTAAATACAATAGGAAATATCCAAAAGATACTCTTGTATTACGATAATTAGAAAAAATAAAATTATATTCACTTTCCTCTTAAGGTGGGGGTGACCTTTTACTAAGTAAAATTAAAATACAATAATATACTAAAATGCATAGTATATCCTTCGATCTCTTTAAGTAGATTCTCAATAGAAAAATTCCCTAAGTACTAGTGATCCCATCAACTACAAAGTGAATTCTTTTACATTTTGTAATTATCCACCGCCACCTATTTGACCTTATTTAAAGAGAATGGGCCCATACATCAATTGAATGATTCCTAGATATTCTAAAGTAGGGAGGTTAGGGCAGGACTCTCAAATTCTCCTGTCTAAATGCAGAAATGAGAAAATTGTTGAAAAATTGTTGTTATTTCCCATGTGACATCTTCGAGTTGCATATCTTTCCATTAGATTAGTACTTCACAGAACATACATTAGCATAATTGATGCTTTATGGTATTTGATATTTCTTTTGATTAGACTAAATGGATCCTTCGTCATCAAGTTCTGGTAAGTCAGCTTACACCTTACACTTTGATCCTATGACCTTCTTCAAACAAGACACATGAAATACTAGATTAGTGATCCATGGAGCAGGTTAGAAGAGCCAACTTGTAGGACACTTGTCCAACATTTTGGATGATCTCATAGGGTGCATAAAATCCAATGCCAATTTTTGAGCTTTTTTTCTTTTAGTGATGTTAATTTTTAGGAAGGAGAAGAAACACGTAACCCTTGTAGATTTTTCTGTAGATTCAACAAGTCATGTAATTTTCTAAAACACAAGACAAGAATCTACTCTACTTTCAACAGCGGAAACCAATAATGATCGATGAAAACAATAATCGACAAGATGAATAATATCAATTGCACATAACACAATATTTCTCTGGGAAAGAAACTGCTCAAAACCAAGAAGAAAATGCAATGCTTGTTCTCACTAGAAAAATCCCCACACAAGTATAATCAACTCTCTACCTCACAAGCCCACTCTAGCCAACACTTAGCCAATTCTACTAAGTGAATCTTCAGTTGCCAATTCTACTAAGTGAATCTTCAGTTAACTGGTGTGGCACTAAGGATGCACGGGTGCACTAACTCACTACTAGACCTCCTGTTATGAAACCAGGTCACAAAAATATAGGAAAGATAGGTCAACGACTTAGAAATCAGCCTCTTCGAGGGGGAAACCTCCTTTACATTACACAAATGAACAATTCTTGGATGATACAAATGGCAAAACCTCCTTTCTATATATAGGAGTCTAAGGGGTTACATTATAATCAAAGCCGACATAACAATAATAGTATAAGGTCACAAAAATAACAATAGTGGGCTTCTATGGGGCACAATAATAACAATATGGTGACAATAGGGGCACAACAATAACAATAAGGGCCTACAATTACAATCGTAATGGGGGAATCACTAGTATTATAGGGACCTAACATGCCTCTCTCCTTCAAAAAAGTGTTGTCCTCAACGCTTGAATAGTTTTGGATGCTTCTATATAAAATTATCATCCTCCCATGTGGAATCTTCAACGGGTAAGTTCTTTCACTTGATGAGATACTATGAAATTGATCAATTTTGTAGTTGTCGAGTTCTTGTTTTTGTGACTGTTTCAGGTTTCAATATGATTTTTCCTTCCTCATCAAGTTCTGGAAATATTGTTTGAACTGGGAGCTTGTCACCTATAACCTTCTTTAAGCATGAAACATAGAAAACTAGGTTCTCTTGGGAAGCTACAGGAAGCTCCAATTTGTATGCCATAGTACCTATCTTTTGTAACACCTTCTATGGACCATAATACTTTGGTGATAATTTATTATCCTTCTTATCTTTCTTGAGGGACATTTGTTTATATAGTTGTAGTCGTAGTAATACCCAATCACCTACATCAAAAATTCTTTCGTTGCGATGTTGATATGCCTGTTGTTTCATTCTATTTTAAGCCAAAGTGAGGTTATCCTGTAAGAGTTGGAGAACTTGTTGTTTATGCTTGATGTGATCTTCCATTGCTTGAACCTCATAATTTTATCTTAAATATGATGTGATGGACAGTGGATGATATCCATAAAATTCCATAAATGGGGTCATTTTTGCTGCAGTATGGAGGGAAGTGTTATACCACCATTCAGCGAGAGGAAACCTTTTGACCCATTGTGTCTGTTTATTAGATACAAAGAAACAAAGATATCCTTCCAAACATATGTTTGCTATCTCAATTTTCCCATCAAATTAAGGATGATAAGATGAGCTATGAGCTAACTGAGTACCAAGACAAGAAAATAATTATGTCCAAAAATTTCCAGTGAAAATGGGATCTCTATCGCTTACAATAATCTTTGGGTTTCCATGTAGCTTTTGAATTATTTCCATAAATGCAGTAGAAACTATACTCGCTTTAAATGGATGAGATAATGCACAAATGTGTGCATACTTAGTAAGTCTATCAACTGCCACCATGATAACACTCTTTCCTTCGGACTTGGGTAAACCTGTGATAAAATCCATTGAAACCTCCTCCAAACGTTGGCTTGGAATGGATAAATTTTGTAATAGACCTGGGTTCTTAATTGTTTCATCTTTATTTTGTTGGCAAACCAAACATTCCGCCATAAATTTTGAATATTCAATTTAAGGTCATCCCAAAAAAATCCTTCTTAACCTTGTGGTAAGTTTTTAGAAATCTTGAGTGCCCTCCTAAGGGAGAGGTGTGCAATTCCATATGAATCTTTTGTTTGAGTTGGGAATTCTTACATAGGTATAAGTGATCTTTGTACCATAACGAATCATTTTTCCAGCTAAATGTATCAGATGTACTGGGATTTTGTTGTAACTTTTGAATGAGTGCTCACACTTCTTCGTCATTCTTCCATTCATCCCTTGCTTCGGTTATCCAATCTGGTTGGATAATAGAAATGGTGCAAAGAAATGCTTCCACATCCCCATCCTTTCTTGAGAGTGCATCTACCACAACATTTTTCTTCCCTTTTTTGTAGATGATTTCAAAGTCATAACCCAACATCTTTGTGACCCATTTTTGTTGCTCTTCTGAAGATAATATTTGTTCTAAGAAGTATTTAAGACTATCATGATCCATTTTTACCTTGAAGTTTCTTCCCATTAGGTAGGGTCACCATTTCTTAAGTGCATGTAGTATTGCCTACATTTCCTTCTCATAAATGGCTTTGTGTAAATACTTTCCTTTGATTGGACGGCTTTCAAAAGCAATGTATCTTTCTTCTTGCATTAAAACAACACCAATTCCATTTCATGGGACATCACATTCTACAATAAAGGTTTTTGTGAAGTCTGGCGTAGCTAAGGCCGGTGCTTGGCACAATGCCTTTTTAAGATGTTCAAAGGCCTTCATTGCTTCTGGAGTCCATGAAAATGCATCTTTCTTCAATAATGTTGTTAGAGGTGCTGCTTTTCTCCCATAATTATTAACAAACTTGCGATAATACCCTGTCAACCCGAGAAATCCTTGCAGATCTTTATGGATGTGGGGATTTTCCATTCCTTAATGGTTTTAATTTTTCTAGGGTCTACCTTAACACCTTCATGAGATATAATATGACCTAGATATTGCACCTCTTATACTCCAAAGAAACATTTGGAGCTTTTTGCTTATAATTGTTTCTCCTCCAATAGTTTGAGCACCCTGTCAACATGTTGAACATGATACTTCCAAGACTTGATGTAGATTAGTCTATCATCAAAAAATGCTGACACAAATTTTATAAGGAACGGTTTGAAAATGGAATTCATCAAACCTTGAAATGTAGAAGGTGCATTGGTAAGGCCAAAAGGCATGACGAAAAATTCATAATGACCCTCATGAGTTCTAAATGTTATTTTCGAAATGTCTTCAGTCTTCATTCTAATTTGATGATATCCTGAACGAAGATCCAACTTGGTGAAGTAAATTGATCCATGCATTTCATCCAATAATTCATCAATGACAGTAATGGGAAATGTATCTTTAATAGTGAGCTTGTTGATCTCCCTATAATCTGGACACATGCTCCATCATCCATCCTTCTTGTGAACCAATACTATTGGTGCAAAGAAAGAACTTTGACTTAGTTGAATTATACCAGCCTCTATAATTTCTGCAACCATACGTTCAATTTCACTCTTTTGGGCATAGGGATATCTGTAAGACCTGATGTTTGGAGGAACACTTCCTATAATCAAATGAATAGCATGATCATGATCACGAATAGGTGGGAGGCCTTTGGGAGTCTCAAATACCTTGGAATGATTGTCCAAGACTTTTTGGAGATCTAAAGAAATAGATTATTTCGATGTGGGAACATCTTGCGAGCATACTTTTGCAATTACGCCTTCCGTTAGAGCTGATTATCTTTCCTAGTTTCCCTGCGATGCCCCTTAATTCAACTTCCTTTCCTTATGAACAAAATTTGATGAAAAGTTCTTGAAAATTAAAAGCTATTGTACCCAAGGATTCTAGCCATTGGACTCCTAGTACAACATCAGCACCACCCATTGGAATTAAAGCATTGGGCTATTCAATACATATTCTCCCATGGGTAGCTTGATATTATGGAACTTTCCAAAGAAATTTATGGTTCCTCCACTTGCAACCATCACTTGACACTTTGGTGCTAGATATAGGAAGAAATTCAATTGCTTGGCTATCTTACAATGAATAAAAGTATGGGTACTGCCCGAATCAATCAATACTATTACCGTTTCTTCTTGATATTTCCTTCTATCTTGATAGTTTGAGGAGTGGTAATTTCGGCCAATGCATTACATGATATGGTCGTATCATTTCTTTTTTCTCTAGGGTTTGTTCCTGGTGTATATCCTCTCTTTTTTTTATGTTTCTTATTCTTTTTCTTCCTCCTCTTCACAACCTATGTAAAATGATTTCTTCTTAGCACACTTATGACCTTTAGTGTATTTGCTATCACAACTGTAACAAAGCCCTTTTTCTCTTTTTTTGTTCCAATTGTTGTAGTGTCAACCTTGTAGCTTGTAGAAGGCTAGGGGAAAAAGCACTCTCATATTTATAATTGTGAGTGGTAGGCTTCCTTGTTGCCATAATTTTTCTTTCCATTTTTCTTGTGAGCCTAAATGCCTTCTCCAATGAATCAGGTTCATAAAGGCGAACCTCATGTTGGATGTTATCCTTTCAAGTCCCTATAAACACATCAATCCTATGCTCCTCTGGAATATCTTTTACCCTTATATTCAATTTTCGGAAGTCCTCAATGTGCTGTATCGTAGGACCTTTTTGTTTGAGATTTATCAATTGGCTAAAAAAAGTGTTTCTTTTTGTATCCTCATAATGTTCTATCATTTCATTCGTAAAAATTTCCCAAGTGGCAATTTATTTACGAGAGAAAAAACATCGATACCATACAAATTGATTTGGTTCCAAATATAAATTTGCAATGCATACCTTTGTGTTTTTCACATTATGGAGATCGAAATATTGATTCATCTGTAGTAGCCATGTTACGAGATCCTTGCCATCAAACTTCCTCATATCGATCTTTGGAACATGTTGGGTCTTCGATCCAATGTTAGAGTCCATGAAATCATGATTATAATTTATTTTGTTCTCATCATGAGTTTCCTTTACCACCCTTTCGCCATTAGTAAGCATTTCTTGTAGAAACTTTGTCAAATATGTCTTCAAATCTTCTATGTTGCCTTTAAGTTTTTCTTCTAAACCATCCATCTCAACTTCTACACCTTTATTTAAACCATCCATATTAGCTTCCACACCATTCATCTTAGCTTCCACGTCATTCATTTTAGCTTCTACGCCTTTCTTTAAACCATCCATCTTAGCTTATGTTACTTTTTGTGAGAGTGAATTTTGTTGCACTTGCTCTCGTAATTTTGATATCTCATGTTGCATTTCTTCCTCTTATTCATGAGTCATGCTAGAGCTTTTAGGTTTCTTAATAGGTGTTTCCATTTTCTTTCTTTGGGGCATCAATTAATGATAACTATGCTTCACTATGCTCTTTGAGATCCTTCAAGCTAATTTTTCAAACCAAACTTATGCAAAAATTTAAAAAAACTACACATTATTTTTCACTTTCTGGGAGATTGATATTGTATCTGATGTATCTATGAAATTTCAGATATTCAAGGTCTAAAATTGCGAACTTTGGTAGCCCTTTGAGTCCTCTTTCCAACGCCACATGTCTGATCGAAATTGGATTCTCCAAGAAAGCATTATGCCCAATCTCCTAAGATGACCTGATTATACACTTTTTCAATAGAGCTAATTTGTACGAAGTACCACGTGTCACCGTTTCAACATTCAGACCTTAAAACAATGCACAGGAAACTACTTTCCATCCTATTTCTGTAACTTCTTATGAAATTTCAATTTGATACTCAGAGAGAAAGTTATGATGATTTTCCCAAGGTCACATGTTTAAGATGTAATTTGGGAGCCTGCAAAAAACTAACTTCCTTGGATCATATCTTTGAAAATATACTGAGACAAAATCAAAAATTCGGACCTAAGGATCATTGTGATTTTGGCTCAAATGGGTTTTTGTTTTAGCTTCTGAAACGTCACAGAAAAAAATTTATACTGAAAATTCCACGATGACCTATTTTGGAGTAGTGAAACCTTAGAATCTAAAGCTCTTATACCAAATGTTATGAAACTAGCTCACAAAAATATAGAAAATATAGATCAACGACTTAGAAATCAACCTCTTCGAGGGCGAAACCTCTTTTACATTACACAAATGAACAATTCTTGAATGATACAAATGACAAAACCTCTTTTCTATATATAAGAGTCTAAGGGGTCACAATATAATCAAAGCCGACATAACAATAATAGTATAAGGGCACAAAAATAAAAATAGTGGGCTTCTATGGGGCACAATAATAACAATATGGGGACAATAGGGGCATAACAATAACAATAAGGTCTACAATGACAATATTAATGGGGAAATCACTAGTATCATAGGGACCTAACACCTCTACTAGTTCCTCCAACAGTTAGAACTAGTTTAACTAACTATAACTCAGTTGAACTGAGTTATCTAATTACAACTCCAAAGAACTCAACTTGGACCCCTAAAATTTAGGGATCACACTTACATGACTCCAAATAGACTTCCAACTCAAAATTTCTACATCAATTAATTCAATTAAACTTAATTAGCTATTTACAAGTTGCTAAGAGAATATAATTTAATTTTAATTTACAATTTAATTCAAGGGCAAATTAAATTGGAATTTCTTGTTGCTATTTTTAACATCCCCTACCACAAAAGAATGTTGGAAGTGAAGTTGGTCCACTTGTTTCATTCCATTTTAAGTCAAACCAAATTTTCCTTAAGGGTGTAAAGAATAGCTTCTCTAATGTGAAGTGCATTATACATTACATGAATTTGGAGGTGCCTAGTATAGAAAGCTATCAACAAGTGTTTTGGGCCATAGATAGTTTCATATGGTATCATTTTAGTGGCTCTATAATAAGAAGTATTGCACCACATTTTTGTAATGGGAATCCATTATGCCTATTATTGTGGCTTTTCAAAAGAAAAACACCACAAATAGGTTTGTATACTCTTGTTGACCACTTCATTTCACCATTCTTTTGAGGATGATACACAATGATCATGTCACACCCCCAAATTCTAATCCCTATAACTAATATCTTTTTTAGCATGATTTTTTAATGACCATATTTTTTTTTCCTAGGGAAAAGTATCATAATTTTCATTATCAAGGAAAATTACATGTTGTAAATGCCATAGGCATATGCATAGCAAGTGACTGTAGTCATTTGTAACCTATTAAGATCTAAAGGATTGTATACAAAAAACCTAGAGGAGGGTATTCAACCTGTATCTGATCATATACATTATATATACATATTTTCAAAAAAATTCAAAATGTCACCCACGGTGATTACTGTTCTATAGTCAAATGATAAAAATGAAAAATAAGTTAGGGTCTGTCAGCCCTTTGCAGATCCTGATCGATGTATGGTCTATGGAAGTACTAGTAGATCTGCTCTGTTCTGTTCTCACGGATCACCCATTCCCCTATGGGATGATGGGCTGCCGCTTTTGAAAGCTGATCCACAAGTTTGTTGCGCTCCTTGTAGATATGATCACATGAAATATGACCAAAATGAGTTTTTAAAATCAAAACATCATTCAATATGGTTTTTAGAGTATGAGCATGGCATATAGAAGTGTAGTTGAACCAGTTAATAACAATCTTGAAGTCCCCAAAAACTTGTAAATGCATGTAGTTTTTGTTTAATGCAAAGTATAAGAGATGACAAACTGTTAGGAGCTCCACAAAATTATTTGTTCCATCCCCCAACCCCATGCAAATATGGAAGATATGTGTCTCAGAAATATATAGGATAATGCCACCACCACAACCCTGGTCTTGTGCAAAACCATGAAGTAGGCCTAAGGGTGTGATTTTTCTATGACCTCTGGAATGATGGTACAAACAATGGCTACCAGTTCATCATCCAGGATTTCCATGTAACTATTGCATATCTTAAGGATAATGAGTGGCCGGATTATTTGCTTTCCACAAAAGATGTTCTTGTTCCTGCTCATCCATATGTGCTAGCACACAATTAAAGAGAGATTTTGGGTTTTTGGATTAGGGGCTTCAGACCACCAGCAGTTCCACACATTCAGTATACAATCGCCAACCCAATGCTGAGATAAATTTAAAGTATGTATCACCTGCTCGCAGACCTGCTGAGTTGAGGGGCAGGAAAGAAATAGATGGTGATTTGATACCTCCTCCCCATGACATAAAACCAACCATGAAGGTCCCTGAAAAGAGTGTTTCCTGATATTTATTCCACATGGGGTCTTGTCCATGATTATATTCCACATCAGGAGACGAGTGTGTGACGGGCCTTTCAGCTTCCATAACCAACTCCACCAGCTTTCCAATGAATTAGTTTTATGGCGAGCATGCATAATAGGGTATCCCTCCTTTGGTGTGTAAATCCCCTTCTGAGCAAGGCCCCATATCAGTTCATCATCGACATCCCTGAGTCTCACAAGAGATTTTATTAAAGCCGCAATGTATCTCCTCCACTCCATATGCCACTAATCTGGTATATCAAGGGCCTCCATTGATAGCCAAGCTTGTTAATATATGGTTGTATTTAATAAGTCCCCAATATGTGCGATGGTTGCCACTCCACTATGATTAAGGAAATCAGTCAAACAAGAAGAGAGAATGTGTAAGTTGCCACATCTGATCCATGGAACAATCCCAATGTGAATAGACATACCATTGCTAATGCACCAAGTAAGACCACTTCTTATGATGGGAAGGGTTTGTATGACAGCTCTCAAAATCACTGATATTCCTTTCCTGTTCCAAGCAGGTAACCGTATCCAGTCCATAACTAAATGAGGCCAGATATATTTATAGGTAATCACCTCCATCCAAAAGCTTTTGTGCTTCACGAGAAGCCATCCTAGTTTAGCCACAAGTGCTTGTGCAAATGCAAAAATATTTTGAGGCCCCATCCTCCCCATTTTTGGGGGGCTGCAATTTTGTTCCATTTGACCCACGCATAGGGTTTCCCATCCTTGTGTCCCTTCCATAAGAAATGGAAACATACTCGCTGAATCATGTGTAAGATACCTTGAGGGATCTAGGCTAGGGACATCTAGAAGACCGGGATTACTTCCAGAACATATTTAATGAGCACTAGTCTACTAGCTCTGGATAGTAACCAATGGCTCCAATTGTTTGATCTTTTTTCCACCTTAATAATCAACTAGGTCCAATCTGCAATTTTGTATCCATTTGCTTTGATCGAGAATCCCACGTACTTCAAACCATCCTCCATTATTAGTTTTTGGAAGGGGAATTTTTGATATGCTTGATAGGTCTCCTGTTAAGAGCAAGCAGATAGAGTAATAGTGGATTTGGCCCCATTAATTTCCATCCCTGTTGAGGCACAGAATAATTGCATCACTTTAGAGAGTGTATTATTGTCCTAAATGCCTCTATCTAAGAATATCAAAATATCATCCACAAAAAGCAAATGTGTAAGTGTGCATTCCTTCGTGATCTTCAGGCCCTCGAGCCTCTCGGCTCTTTTTTTTTGAAGTAATCAACCTGCTTAAACCTTCCATTACAATAAGGAAAAGCAATGGGGACAGTGTACATCCCTGCCTAATTCCTCGCTTCGCCTGAAAAAAATGGGAGGCCGATCCATTGATTAAAGTTCCAAAGGATACAGTTGTGATATAGCACATGATCCATCTGATGAAAGCTCAAGTGTGTAAGGATCATCCTAATAAATAGCCAGTTGACTCGATCAAAGGCCTTTGAGAGGTCAATTTTTAGCATAACCCCTTTAAAATTCTTTTGTTTGATGGAGTGGAGGACCTTTTGTGTTGTATCGATGGCCTCATGGATTTGACGGTTATGTAGGAAGGCAAACTGTTCAAAGGATATGTTATCTGATAGGATCGACTTGATGTGATTGGCAATGATCTTTGCAATAATTTTGTATAGGCAGATACAGAGGGATATAGATTGGAAGTCACTGAAGGATAGTGGGGAGTCTGTCTTGGGTATGAGGGCGATATACATGGAATTTATAGGTTCATACATTCCGCCTGATGAGCGTCATTCCTTGATCACATTGAGTAGGTCTGGGCCAATAATGTCAAAGAAGGTAAGATAGAATTCCATGGACCAACCATCCGGCCCCGGACTTTTGTCCTTCTTAAAACACTTCAGGGTACCCTCCAGTTCCCCTATAGTTACAGGTTTGATGAGGTCCTCCTCCGAGTCTGGTTCCACAAATCTAGGATAATGCCCTGCAATGTGTATAATATCAATAAGATATGTGCCTGGCGGGGCTTTGAAAATCTGCTTGAAGTGAGTGTTCCCCATCCTAGCCAGCTGATTATAGGTTTTAGCAATCAGACCCTGTTCAGTAGGTATCTGCCAAATAATATTGTTTGCTTTCCTTCCGTTGGCATAGTTATGAAATAATTTAGTGTGCCATCCCCAACTTGCAACCAAATTGTTCTGCTTTTGAGTCTCCATGTTTCTTCCCATTCCATTAGGATCTTGGATTTCTAGGCTTCCAAGTCCATAAGGTGTAGTTTTGCTTCGATAGAGGTGTAATCTCTGCACTGTTCATCCGTTAGTGAAGCCAACTCATTTTCAATGTCACTGAGGGTATGCTCCTCCTTGACCTTTTTCCCTTTGGCCCAATCAATGGATATTCTCTTGAGATTGACTAGGTTGCGGCAAAAACCATCAACCTTCCTCTGATAATTTGGTAGGGCATTAGCTTTCCAAAATTCTATAACCAACCTAAGATATCCAGGGTCCTTTAACCAGGTTGAGTTAAATTTGAAGGGAGCCATGGGTTTTTTAAAGGAGCCTGTCACTTTTAGATAGATGGGGGAATGATTCGAGATTCCACCGATTCCCACCCATTGTCTGTAATTAGAGAGGGAAGTGAACATGTCTTCATGTATGAGAAACCTATCAAGTCTCCTACCCAAAGATTCTTCTCTAGTCCTTCTGTTGTGCCATGTTGGCATCTTCTTGTTCATAGGGATGTCAATAATACTGTGTTGCTCTAGAAGTAACCCCAGCTGATCCGAGAGTGGATCCAACTGTGAGTGTGTCCCCAGGATTCTTCATGACCGATGGTGAAGTTTAGATCTCCCCCTAGTATAGTGGAATGGTCTATCAAGGGGTTCTCTAGTATCTTTTAACAGATATCCAGTCTAATGTGATTGGGGGCATAGATGTTCATAATATGAAGATTTCTACCCAATTCAGCTAACAATATATCCATACCCAGGAATCCATGACCTCCCCAAGCAGAGATGACCTTGATGGATTGTGGGTTTACCACAAGCGCTATACCCCCTGATCTCCCAGCAGCATCCAGAGCTTGAAAATGCCATCTTGACATGATGGTTAGGAGAGTGCTAACAATCAGCTCAGATATACCCAGGGTTTCTTGTAGAAAAATAATATCACATGGCTCACTACCCAAGAGTCTCTTGAGAGCTAATTTTTTAAAGAGGCTAGCTAAACCCCTACAATTGAAGGATAGCCACTTCATGGGGGAACATTTCCAAGGGTGTCTTCTTCTCTAAGTACCCTTTCAATGGTGTTCTGTCTGCCCTGGGCTACATCTGCCCCAGTAATCTTGATGCCTTTGGAAATCTTGGATGGCCTCCCACGGGAGGGCTTATGCTAAAATTGAGAGAGTGTGATCCCCAATCCAAGAAAAACAAGGAGAATTTGGTGGCATGGGCGTAGGTTGTAAGGATGAGAGCCCGAAGCAGAAAGGGAAATAGGAATGTCTTCGAGCCCATGTGCAAGTACAGCTAGGGGGGTGGTGGAAAAAATAGACAACGGGGAATCAAGTACACATGTGATGGGGGAGGTGACCATACAAGGTGTAGATAAGATGATGCCAAAGAGAAAATAAAATGACTAACATTCAGTGCAAAGGAAAAGGGAGAAGAAACTGTACCCAATATTGGAGAAGCCACCACAGTAGACAGGGATCTAGTGATAGGAGGGGAAATTGGCGGCATCTAGGAAGCAGAGGATGGATGAACAGTGTTCCCAACCACATCCTTTGGACTATCCAGACCTGTGAGTTGCTCATCCACAATCGGGTCTTCTGTATGGCGATGCTTCATTCCCTTTGATGCAAGAGGAGAAGATGACGAGAGCAGTGGGCATTCTTTGTAAAGATGTCCAACCTTATGGCATCTTCGGCACCTGAATGGTACACCTTCATAATCCAGATTTTGTTTGTGCGAGAATTGCCTCTAATGTAGGGTTATATTCTCCTCCAGGCCTTCTCTGGTATCTAGATGTACGAGAATGCAAGCCATGGTCATATTCCTTGTTGTTTCATCGGACTGGTCATGTTCCAAATAGGTTCCCAACTCATTGCCGATGCGCTTTAATACAACTAGAGACCAATATTGCATAGGTAGCCCTGTAAACAAACCCAGATCGGCCCAGCTCCTAGCTATTCCCTCTCAAGATCAAATAAAGGATCCCATATTTTTAGCAATACTGGGGCTAATTCAATATGCCAAAACCTTGAGAGTATCCAGTCTGTATACTCTTCCCTCACGTGATCACCTAAATGGTGGGTATTTATTTGAGTAAAGTGACCCAAATCTCCAAGGTCTAGAGACGTAGTCTCTCCACAGTGTAATTCCGCCCCGAACTCGGACCACCAAGACCTTCTTGGCCGTGTCAGCTACTTCCCCCATCAAGTGGTCTTCCCCCAGGGAGAGGTTGATATCCCTGTCAACGGCCTTCAGACACCTCCCTTTCTTAACTTTTCTCGACCTACGAGCCGTCGGGTAATCCCGAAGGAGTAGATTTAGGGTTTGGGAGCGGCGTGTTGAAGCAGCTAAAACGGATGGGGGTGCTGGGTGTAGGGCCACTAGGATTAAGGGCGCTTCCGACCTATGCAAGGAATGGGTGGCTGGCAACCCCAAGTGCAGGGATGACTAAGAAGGAAGGGTTGTTGGGCAGGGTGAAGATATGAGGTAGGCGGGGCAGTGGTGAGTCGAGAGTAGGGGATGGTTCCAGGCAGGTGCCGAGGAGGTTCAAGGTATCCGGGGAAAGCGAAGGGCAGTCAAAGCTGGAGCCATCTTAAAGGTTGACAGAGGGTAGTGGGTGGATCACAAATGGCCCAGGTCAGTCTAGTGTAATGTTTAGAGTAGACAGAGGGCATAGGGATAAGCCAAAAGAACCAAAACCTGACATGTAGCGATGGTTAGTCTATATTTCCTCATGGGGATTAGGGTCTTTGGATACTCGACGATGTCCAGGTCCATGGCTAACTGAAAAGGAGCAGGTCAATGGAGGTTATGGTGTGAGTGGAATGCGGTATTACCACAGTAACAGAATGCTAAGGATCCCGCGGGTAGGAGGCAAGCGGGACAAAGTTAGGCGAGCTGTGGAGGTTAGCCTAGAGAATTAGGTGCAGTGCAACACCGCCTCAGAACCTCCATTTTCACCGACCATCAGAGCTCCACTAGGGTTTTCTTAGTTATTTTTTGTTATTTGAAACAACAATCACCTATGAATCGCTCTTAATGACCATGTTATATTTTATGTTGCGAGGAATACATGCCAAGGTAATGAAATAGTGTAATTATTGTGGATTATACAATTAATAAAATATCCAAGGTTGACTTAGGTAGGAGCACATAAAACAGGGACAACTATTATGAAAGAGGAGAAGTGTTATGGGTTCCTAGGGAAATTTCATATGCCCAATAATCCCTATTTCAATTACCCAAATAATTTAGTCATTACCCAACACATTTAGTCATTGGCTATCTAATCTTCCTTTGATTCAACAAACCAATCATTAAATAAGTTTGATGGGAAGGTTACCTTCCATAATTATGAGAAGAATGGGTAGAGTACTGATGAGCCCCAAAAATGTACAATTATTTGGGCTCATTCAACTTCCTAATTTGGCTTAGTCCACCATTCTCATTTGTTTATTGCATGTTTTTGATTATTTTTATGTTAATGGAGTGAATTTGGTTAGTCATTATGCCAACAAGTCTAATGGGTGCTTTGTGTAGCCTTGTTGGTCAACTTGGAGACAAAATTGAAGGTCTTAATGAGCACTTGGCAGCCAAATTCGTGGGAGAACAAGCTAGAGGATTTGTAGGAAGGTGTCCCCCTCATTTATGGGTCCTTACCTCGAATTCTCCACCATCAGCTCGGAGTTCAAAGGCCACCGAATCAATGAGCACAAGGGCAGCCAAGCAAGTCAAGTT
>APFE030392352.1:166815-189896 GCA_000404065.3 Pinus taeda | reverse complement strand
CTATAGAAGTTGGCTTGAGCCCTAGCGGACTTGTGCCAGCTGACCAAGTGACAGCTGCGACAAGAGCTAGTACTTGTGCATATAGCACCGCCGCTTCCAAGTTTGTACGAACTACCGGATTGATAAAATTAAGAGACAGGAAGCCCCAGGAGTTGTAGCATTATTGCTACAATACTGGGGCTCACCAAGTACCTATGTAAGAGGTTGGTGGAGATTACACCTTCCATAGTTTTGAAAGCATGTGGTATACTAAATCCTTAATGGGATTTGAGAGGAGTGGGCCAAACAAATTCCTACAATTACTATGACATCCTTGGGAATCATGCCCACACATCAAGGAGGGAAATTACATGAGGGAGAACTCACACACAACTATTTAGGGGATGATTGTTGATCATATGCACATGTGGAAGAGAGAGGTGGGATTGAGATAGAATTAGTCAATTATAAAGAGATAGTGATTTTAGCCCAGGAGGGAAAGTGGTATATTTCCCTTGGACTAGCATAATAGCTAGAGACCAACCCATCACTCATACAAATGGATGGGAAGTCATTCTATACTTAAATACACAACTAGCAAGGAAGAGTAGAGTTTCATAGTCGTGAATATGTCTAAGCAAGTTGTAGATAGAGGGAACTGCATAAGGATGCATAAAGCCTAGAAACGATTATGTTAAGAAGAAGGAAAATTTTAGGGAAAAGAGGAAGTGAAACCTAATAGAAGAAAAGTAGATTGAAACAAGAGTAAATAAATTGGTTGATGATGAATTCGTGAAGGCTACCATATTGTGGTATGAACCTTAGAGAAAGGAAACTTATAAAACCCATAACAGAGGGATAATATACTAAAGTAATGGACAACAAATAAACCTTTATGCACACACCAAAGAGCACGAGAGGGAATGTAAGTTTTATATATTTAAAATAATGTAATGCACTTGTAAATTATCAATAAATAGAAAAGTAAATAATGCAAATCACACATAATACACAAAGATTTACCCTAGGAACCTAATATGATAAAACTAAAAAATTATTTAGAGCTACACTTGTAGCTTTTATCATTAGTCAAATTCATTATTTACAACATAATGTATAGGATTCCACGTTATCCAAAACCCATAATCCATTGACGTGGATTAGATTACAACCCTAATTCCTTAACCAAAATTAGAAAACCATGGGACTAAACACCATGCAACACACAACCACCAAAATAAAATAAATTAAATTAAAAGTTAAAAAAAAAATTATGCTTCAAAAACCATAAAAAAAAAATAAAAATAAAATAAAATTAATAAAATAAAAATAAAATAAAAATAAATAAAATAAAAAATAAAATAAAAAATAAAATAAAATAAAATAAAATAAAATAAAAAATAAATAAATAAATAAAATAAATTAAAATTAAAAATTAAAAAAAAATTAAAATTTAAAAATTTAAAAAAAAAATTAAAAATTAAAAATTAAAAAAAAAGAACATAAAAAATTGCCCCAATAAAATATTTTAAGGGGATTTGACCCCCTTGCAACACCCCAAATAGGGAGGGATTCCACCCCCCCATGGAACTCTTGTTATGGCTAATGGCTAGGAATCACACATGGATCTAGTCATCCAAATAATATAACACACACCCACCAAAAGGAAACATGAAAAACTTCCCTATTACAATTTTTAGGGGGCTTTGAACCCCCTGCAACCTCCCAAATGGGGGGGATTCCACCCTACACTCTTCTACTTGTTTTCTTTACAAATCGAAGGTCATAGGATTACATGATCAACAATATAAGGAAATAATGGTGATTGTTTCTCTACACAAGAGAACTTCTTAGTGCTCATAGACTTTGTTCATGAATCTATAACATTTTTCAAAGTGTCCACCTTCACCAATGAAAACTTTCTCATCATCAACAATGTCTCTCGCAAAGTGATATTTAATATCAATATTCTTTGTATTAGAATGAAAAGGTGGGTCGAGAATGATTGCACTTTGACTGTCACAATCTAAACTTGCAGCTTCCTATAGAAACCCAATACCTAAACATGATCTTTGTAACCATATAACTTCCTTTCTTGGATAGGTGGATTTCATGTATTCAACTTCTGTTGTTAGCAATGCAACTATCGACTATCTCTTACTCATCCAACAAGTTATTCTTCTAAATATGTTAAACACAAAATCACTTGTAGACCTTCTATGATCTAGATATTTGTCTTAGTCTACATAAAAAAAAGTGATGTATGTCAAGAACTTGGTCCACTTGTGATCTAAAATGGATCAAAGAACTCTCTAAGTCTTCAAAAATCATTCAAAAGATCAAAATTATCGCATGGGAAAACCTTCATAAAACAACGGAAAACACTATCAGCAGCCAAAAACACCAAGAAATAGTGGAAAATAGGCTTATAGGAGGCTTGAATAATGAATGGACATGATTCGTCGAATCTGGCCGATCAACAGTCCAGATCCGATCAGCCAATTGCAAATCGATGGTGACAGGTGGAGGAAATTGGAGCACACCACATAAAACTTGCGATGGTGATCGGTGGAGTCAATGAGGATCGTCGATCAAACGCGCAGATTGACGGTCCATATTGCATCGTAGTCGGTAAATACAATAGAGCGCTCACTAAATGGCCCGAGGTTATCGCGATATGCCATTGCAATCAATCACATCACAATATCGAAATCGACAAACATAATGGAGCAAGCACACACACACACACATATATATGCGATCTGATTGCTGGACCAGATAGCATTATAAACGATATTTCATAAATATTTTAGGTCCAATATGGGCTGTTTTGCAGGATTTTATAGTGTTTTAACGCATTTTTAATATAAAAAGGGAATCCACGAAACAAGTGGGATTTCGAGGGGAACAAAAGTGGTAAGTGGTTTGGGCCAGGCTCTGCCTGAGCCCATATGCTGGCTACCATGTGTCCAGGCTAAGGAGAGAGGAAACCACCCTCATCGGGCGGTTAACCCCCATACAAAAGGGCCACCCGAAATGAACCACAACTGTTGGATCTGGATCTCCTAGATCAATGGTGGATATGTGAAGTCAATCTAAAGGCGGATTCGATAGAAGTGATAAGGCAGATTCATAATGTTTCAAGTCTAATAAATGGAAACTTGGCGGAGTTTCACAGTTTTGAATGCATTTCTCTATGTAAATAGAGAATGGCTGTTTCATGGATTTCAAAGGCCCGATGCACTCATCTGTTGCAGAACAAGTGGCCACCTCCCTAAAAGGTGTTATGCCATGATTGCTAACGCTTAAAACAGGGTTTCGAGCGAACAAAGGCCGGGAGACAAAAAGCTGAGAAGGTGAAATGAACAGGCAACACAGATTGGCTTTAAAGCCACAGATAGAAAGCAAACAGAGGTAGGCAGTATTGAAAGCAGTGTTGAGACAAAGATCAGACAGTGTCAAAGAGTCAGTGAGGAGAGTCTGTGTACTCAAACGAGACTTGGGGGGGGGTCCAAGTAAAGCCTTATTGTTTTGTATCTATTGTGTGAGGCTCAATTTGAGCTCACTGTTGTAAAACTCTGCTTCTAAAGACATAATAGAGAGGCCACCACCAAAGGTTGGACCAGGAGATGTAGCCCAGGAGTTTTGCGTGAACTCCATATTAAACTTGTTGTGTTTATGTGTGTTGTCTATTATGCTTATTTATTGCTTCATTTTTTGTGTATTTCGCAGTCTTATCGATCCATTGCACAAAATAGCATAGGCATATCCATGCACATGAGTCTGTAATACCTTAATAAATGTCTTAGATCTCATTATCAGATCAAGTGGTATCAGAGCTTTAGGTTGCTAAGGTTAGACAAGCTTGTGCTGGATTGGTGAATGCTAACTAGGTCAAAACTCAAATTAGGAGAAGGAGAACTAGTTGAGACTAACCCAAAAATTGGAAGAGTCTATCCTAGGAGGAAAATGGTCGAAGAAATTCCCTCAAAATTAAACTCTCAGCTCATGGACAGTTTCATGACCATGAGAGCCATGGTGGAAGAGATGTATCGAGAATTTAAGAAAGGTAGAGGTGAAGATACTTCAACCTCCAAACAAGACAAAGGAATAGAAGAACCTCTTCTAGATGTCCATTCTGAAGGCAAGGGGAAAGGAAAAGGGGCTCCTCTATCAACACCTCCTTCTAGCCCTTTGATTAAATTAGATGTAAAATTTGATTTGCCAATATATGATGGAGAATTAAATGCACAAAAGCTAGATAACTAGATTAGACAGATTGATGTATATTTCATAGTGAAGAACATCGATTCAGAAAGGAAAAAGATTCAGCTGGCCAACCTACGCCTTGGAGGAACTACCCTAGTGTGGTGGGAAGGCAAGACCCAAGCTGATTTGAAGAAGCATGGTAAAATTCTTTCTACCTGGAGTGAATTTGTTTCTGCCATTAAAAAACAATTCTATCCACTAGCTTATATGCAGCAAGCCATGATGAGTTAGCAAACTCTTCGCCAATTAAAAGGGCAAAGTGTACAAAGCTATACCCAAGAATTTAGAAAAGAGCTTTAGTTCTAGGCATTTCCCTAGACTCACCTGCAACTTTGCTGAAGTATATAGGTGGTCTACACAGCTATTTGAGGCACACCATTCTCATGTTTAACCCTACTAGTATAGATGAGGTATCCATTCAGGCTACGCATCTGGAGGCTAGAGGCAAGAATGTGAACCCAGAGATTGGGGGATCATCAAAAACCACTGCAAGAAAAAACAAGGAAAAGAGGAAGCAGAAATGAAAAGAGAGGAAGGAAAACGTTGTGCAGAAAGACAAACCTTCCTGCACTCACTACAAGAAGGATGGACATGATGATGAACATTGTTGGTCTTTGAATCCGGAGCTGAAACCCAAGAAGTTCGATGGCAAGAAGAAGAAGACTGCTGCTGTGATTAAGAAAGATTTGGGGTCAGACTCAGGTGATGAAACAACAGTGACAACTACAAATATAAAAGTTAAAAATTATGAAGCATCTACTAGTAATTCTGCACAATCTAATGATAATGAAGAAAATGAGAGGAAAAGGCATGAGTTTTTTCATATTAGAGTTATTTCCCAACATCAAAAGATTGATACTTTATTTGATAGTGGTTCACAAGTAAAATTGATTTCTGAAGCAATTGTAAAGAAGTTAGGACTACTAACCACACCTCATAAGAAGCCATATCCATTAGGTTGGGTATGTGATAAAGCAAAGCTACAAGTGACTAGAAAATGTAAACTTAGGTTTGCTTTTGGGTCAACATTTGTAGGTGAGGTTGAGTTAGACATAGTTCCCTTGGATATATGTGGAATTGTTTTAGGAAGTCCTTACTTGTATGATAGAAAAGCCATTTTCTATAGAGTCGAAAATAAGTATCAACTCAGAAAAGATGGAATAAAATATATTGCAAGAGCTCATCAACTCAAAAATAAGTATAATCTCATAAACTCAGAGCAGATGAAAAGAATTGTAAATTCATGCAAGTAATTTTTACTAATGGTTGTAAAGGAAAAGAAACCTGATAAAACCAATGGATTTGAGGGCTATGATGCTAAACAGAACGCTGATTTAGAAAAAGTTGTTTCAGAATATGATATCCTATTTCAAGTACCTAAAGGTCTACCACCTAAAAGGGAAATTGTACATGATATTCATTTACAGAAAGATGCTCCATTGCCTAACATCGGAATGTACAGGTTATCCACTTTAGAGAATGCAGAGATCAAGAAGCAGGTACAGGAGCTGCTCGAGAAAGGGTTCATAAGGCCAAGCACATCACCATGCAGATCTCCAATCGTGTTGGTGAGAAAAAAATATGGTTTGTGGAGGATGTGCTTTGATTGCAAAGCGCTAAATACAATAACAATCAAGAATCTTTATCCTCTTCCTCGCATAGATGATCTATTAGGTCAGTTGAAAGAAGTTGTTTGCTTTTCCAAGTTGGACTTGCGTAGTGGCTACCATTAGGTTAGAGGAGCAGAACAAGATGCATGGAAAATTGCTTTCAAAATGAAGCAAGGACTGTATGAATGGCTAGTTATGCCTTTTGGCTTAACTAATGCTCCTGCCACTTTCATGAGAGTTATGAATGTTGTACTATGACCTTTTATTGATGATTTTGTAATTGTATATTTGGATGAAATTCTTGTTTTCAGTAAGACATGGGAAGAACATTTGAAGCATGAAAAGCAGACTTTAGATGTTTTGAAAAAAGAAAATCTCTATGTTAAATTATCAAAATGTGAATTTGGAAAAACATCTTTGAATTATTTGGGTCATATTGTTGGGGGTGGTGAATTGAAGATAGATCCCTCTAAGGTTGAAGTCATTGTGAACTGGCCTAAACCCAAATCTGCGACAGAAGTTAGAAGCTTCCTAGTGGCAGAACAATATTGGAGAAAGTTTATTGCTAACTTTTCCTTGATTGCGGCTCCCTTACATGCTTTGACAAGATTGAACAAGGTGTTTTAGTGGGGAGGCAAACAACAGAAAGCCTTCGACACCTTGAAAGAAAATATTAGTACAACACCAGTACTAGCATTGCAAGATCTTCAAAGACCATTTGAGATTGAAACAGATGCCAGTGACTATGCCATGGGAGCAGTGATGATGCAACATGGTAAACCCATATATTATCACTCTGAGACATTTATATCTGTAGTACTTAATTATCCCACATATGATAAAGAATTGTATGCATTAGTGCAAAGTGTGAAAAAGTGGAAACATTACCTATTGGGCAAAGAAACAATTATACATACTGATCATCAACCATTTCAATATTTGCACTCACAAACTAAATTGCAGCAATCAAGACACTATAGGTGGATGGGTTTTTTACAACGGTTTCATCTAGTCATCAGATATAAAAAAGGCATACACAATAAAGTTGCAGATATGTTGTGTAGACCAATCATAAATGCATCTACTATACTTAATCATAATTCAGTATTGCATGAAAGCTACATTGAACAATATGCTCAAGATGTAGATTTTAAAGATGTATATGCAACTTTAAGTCATTGTAAATAAGTAGAAGAATTGGATTATCATGTTAAGGACCAACTCTTGTATCATTTGGGAAAGCTATGCATTCCACAAACTGAAAGAGTTAATATAATCCGAGAAGCACACACTTCTCTAATATCAGGTCATTTTGGTGTAAGTAAAACAATTGCACAGCTACAAAGATTCTACTATTGGCGAAGAATGCATGAAATAATTTCTAGATATGTTAAAGGGTGTACCATGTGTGCTAAAAGCAAGCCTAGCAATAGAAAACTAGGCTTGTACACTCCACTTCCAGTTCCTTCTCATCCTTGGGAAAGTGTTTCCATGGACTTTGTTGGGGGATTGCCAAAATCTAGAAAAGGTCATGATTATTTATATGTTATTTTGGTCAGGTTCAACAAAATGTGTATTTTAATACCTTGTAACAAGCAGATTATAGCTGAACAAACAATGACGTTATTCTTTCAACATGTTTGGGTGCATTTTGGGTTACCCAAATTCCATAGTATCTGATCGAGATTCCTGATTTGTTGGGAAGTTTTGGTCAAGTCTATGGGAATTGATGGACACCAGACTGAAGAAAAGCACAACCTTTCATCCACAAACAGAGGTAGTCAACAGGACAGTGATCTAGTTTCTCAGGGGCTATTGCAGCAAGCATCCCAAGCTTTAGGATGAGCATTTATGTTATGTGCAAAATGCTTACAACTGTGCTAAACATTCTTCTACACAAAGATATCCTTTTGAGACTTGTTTTGGTTTCATACCAAGGTCTCCCTTGGATTTTGTCTTTAGTAAAGACATAGCGGTTCATGGACACAGTAATGTGGACAAAGCAACCAAGTTCATTGAATAGATCCAAGAAATTCACCAGGCAGTGCAGGAACAACTGGAAAAGAGCCAAGCCATGTACAAGGAAATTCATGATAAGCATTGAATTGAACATAGCTTCCAAGTTGGTGATCAAGTTTGCCTGTACATAAGCAAAGACAGAATGCAAGGTGAAGGAAAGAAGTTGAAGCCATTAAGGTATGGGCCTTTCAATATACTTGAGAAAATTGGTGAGAATGCTTTTCACCTTGATTTGACAGCTTACATGTACATCTATTCAGTAGTTAATGTAGAGAAATTGAGACTGTTTGAACCTTCATTGATTGAAGATCCTGAAGAGCAAATTTAGTTGCCTTCTATCGATGATATGTTTCCTGAATATCTAACTAAGTCGCAGGAAGATAAAGTTTTGGACAGGAAGGTGAGAAATACACGTAGAGTGGATGTTGAGTACCTCAGAATCAGACTCAAATGTTCAAAACCAAGCAGTGCAAAATGGATGGAGATTGGGCAAGTTAGGAAGTTGTATCCTCACGTGATTGATGCTTAAAAACCAACTTTTGGTGGTCGAAAATCCTTTTGAGTGGGAAGGCGTGATCCGAAATAGATCCAGGAACTCTCTAAGTCTTCAAAAATCACTTAAAAGATCAAAATTATTGCATGGGCAAACCTTCATAAAACAATGGAAAACACTATCGACAGCCAAAAACACCAAGAAACAGTGGAAAACACCATGCGTCGGGCGTTGAGTGGAATTGCTCTGTTTTCGCCAAAACTGCTTACCATCGAGGGATGCCCCCGATCAATACCGCCAGTTTTTTGGAGCGCAGGTCCTGCCTTGCCTTTAGCCTTTCTTTCCCATTGTTTTCCTAGCTCTCATGCGACCGAGCGCTCAGGGCTTCCCCATTTTAAGGGTGTTCGCCCAGTGCTTAGCACAAAAATCTCTCTGTTTCCCGATCAGGGCATTCCAAGGGCTAATTTCGCCTCCCGTGCAGTCTCCATGGGCCTCGGTCAGTGCGCTTTGACTGAGGTCCTCATCGTTCCACGCTGGCTGCCAACTGCCACTAGTTTAGAGGTGTTTTTTATCGTTGTTCTAAATTCTTTGAAGTTTGTCCTGACCTGGTACAACCATGGTTCTGTTGATCATTCTTTATGGATCCAATACGGATCATTAAAGGTTTATTCATTAAATATCTTATAGCAGAATGATCAGTATGCACATACAATTCATATCCTGTAATATAATGTCTGAAATTATTAATAGCAAAAATAGCGGCTAAAAATTCTTTCTCAGCCACTATGTAGTTAAATTCAGCAAGTGACAAATTTTTACTGATGTAGTAAATAGCATAGGACTGTTTTTCTCTTGTTGTCCTAAGGTTGTGCCAATAGCAGTGTCTGAAGCATTAGAGGAAATATGAAATGGCAGGGACTAGTTTGGTCCCCTCAAAACTAGTGCATGTACTAGTTTTTCCTTCAATGTTTCAAATGATTGTTGGCTAGCCATGGACCAAGTGAAATCATTATCCTTATCTAGTAATCGAAAAAGGGGGTAGCAATTTTGGAAAAAATTTCAATGAATCTTCGCTAATAACCATCATGTCCCAAGAAACCTCTCACTTACCTTTGATTTTTGGGTGCAGGCAGACAAATAATAACTTCAATTTTAGTGAGGTCTACCTAAATACCTTTGTCATAAATCAAATGACCAAAAACCACTCCTACTTTGCACATTTATCTACATTTTTTATCACTTAAAGCAAGATGGGCCTCTTGGCAACGTAAAAGCACTTTTTCTAAATTTTTAAGAGCTTCCTAAAATGAGTTACCAAACAGAGAAAAACTATCCATATAAATCTCAACACGTTCAAGATCAGCAAAAATAGCTAGCACAGCCCTTTGAAAGTTAGCGGGTGCATTACACAACCCGAAGGGAAGCACTCGGTAGGAAAATGTACCCCAAGGGCATGTGAGGGTGGTTTTGTCTTGATCTAAAGGTGTGATCTAGATTTGGTTATACCCACTGAATCCATCTAAAAATGAAAAGTTCTTTTTACCCGCAAGGTTATCTAGCACCTGATCAATGAAAGGAAGGGGAAAGTAATCCTTGAGAGTAGCTTTGTTCAATTCTCGATAGTCAATGAAAATATGCCATCTCCCATATTTCTTAGGAACTATCACTAATGGAGAGACCCACTGGCTGTCAAAAATGGGGTAAATGAAATTAGCATCTAAGAGTTTTTGTAATTCTTCCTTAACAATATCTCTTATTGTGAGATTCATTCGTCTTTGGGGTTGTCGGACAGGTTGGGGTCCCTCCTGGATATAATATGATGAGTACAAGTCTCAGGAGGAATTCCTTTCATTTCTTCATAACTCCAAGCAAATGCATCCAAATGATCTCGCAACAAGGTAACAAGCTACTTTTACTAAGATGAATCTAGGTCTGAACTAATGTGTAAGGATTTGCCTGGACTAATTTCAACAAGAGTAGTCTCGGGCTTAAGAGTAAAGGAAGATGATGCCACAGTATGGGATAAGGAAGGTTGGGAACCAGAGTTTTCTTGAAAATCCAGACTAAAGATCTGATGAAGTGTATCAAAACTAAGCATAATGTCTAGATTGTTCAAGAAATCTTGTAATTCACCATCCTGAGTAGACTCGGTATGACGCTAAATCGAAGAAATAGGCCAGGTCTCCTCATCACTATTGTCATAATATAACCATAAGGTATCCTTGAGTTCTCGAATAGATCGAGCAGGTGGGTATAAGGTGACATTTTTCCTAGAGTTTCCATGTGAAATGTAGATGTCACCGGAGCGACACCCAATATAGTTATTAATCGTGGCAAGCCATGGTCGCCCCATAATCAAAGGATGTCCTCCCACGGGATTCTTTGGCTAAAGCACAATGAAATCCACGGGGTACTCCCATGAATCTATAGAGACAACCACATCGTCTAATACTCCATCGGGCTTGATTTTAGATCTGTCTGCAAGTTCAAGAACTGTGGGTGTAGGACAAATGTGGCTCAACCCAAGTTGTTCCATGGTTTGCCTCGTCATCACACTGATGGCCACTCCCAGGTCTATAAATACATTAGAGACAAGGATATCACCTATTTGGATAGAAACAACTGGGTTTCCAAGATCTGTATATTTCTCCATTGATACACATCTTGTCATCAACTCAACTGCTCTACCAATAAACTGAATGGTCTGAGGCTCTACTCTCTTCCTCCTTGGCTTTTTAAGACATAATTCCCAGATAATATTTGTACAAATGGGAATATCTTGGATAGCCAGAAGTAAAGGAACCTTTATACAATGATTCCTTAATTCAGAAGCCAAGATGGACTCGGGGTCACTCTTCTCCATGGCCAACCGCTTTGGATAGGGGGGTTGGTTTGAAGAAGATGGTGAATATGAAGGTATGGGGTGATATTTTTTTTCGAATGATTAGGAGTTACCTCCTCATTTTTCTCCTTAATAATCATCGTGGATTGTTTGTGTTTTTCTGGTTTAACTACCCTTGCCGATCTCAATTGAAGCTCATTTATCCCAATTGGCAAGGTTCGATAGGTAGGGAAAGGAGATGGTCCAACCAAATGAATCAGTGGTACTGCCTTATTATTAGGATTTGGTAGTAGTTGAGCAGGTAGTTGAGGTGGTATGAATGGTGGTGGCAAAGGCAATGGTGGCAATGATTGACTCTACTGAGGTAGAGAGGGAAAATACGGTTGTGACATATGGTGTGGTACATAAGAAGGGGGATGTGATGGCATCTGAGCAGGATAGGAGTGATATGAATGGTTTGGCCCTCTCCATCCTTGTTGCCAAGGTTGAGAGGATTGTCCATGATGAAAATGGCTCCCATGGTGCCAATGTTGAGAGTGATTATTATTATTATTATTATTATTATTATTATTATTATTATTATTATTATTATAGGAATATGGAGATGCGTTATAGCCATAAAAATGTGGTTCAAGAGCCATACCTACATTTTCCTGAGGCCAATTCCTTCGCGCTCCCATGGCATGTAAAGACTCAGGTTCAGAATGTCATACTTCGAGTATAGCTTTTAATCCTGGTATGGAGGGGCAATCCTCAGTGGCATGGTTCTCTACACAAATCTTACATTTATTATCACTTTTCATATCAGCAGGACATTCTCTTAAAGGGTGCTTATTTCTACACTTTGGACAAAAAATAGACAATGAATCTTGCTCTTTTTCTAGTTTTTGCTAAAATTTCAAAGAGTTTATTTGTTTACTAACAATATTCATTATTTCAATTTTCATATTGTCCATCTTATTCTCCAAGCCAATGATCATAGCATTTGTAGATCCCAGTTTGTTAGTTTTGTTTTGACCTCCTATAGTGGATCTAGATTAGTCCTAGAGAACTTCCTGCACAAGTCACAAATTCGTTCAATTTTTTTTTTAGAAGTGTCTCCTTGTCCTAACAAATTCATATTATATCTATAATCCTCAGTAAGTCCTCATAGGAACAAGTTCGAATAGTAATTAAATCAAATTTGTGTTTGGACCTTTGGAGTATATACAAAAATTTCTCTAAGCAACCCTCCAAGGTCTTATCATCACCTTGTACAATGGTGAAGATCTCATCCTGCATTTCTCTAGTTTTGCAATATTCTTGATATTTATTCAAAAATACTCTCTTCATTTGGTCCCAAGAAATTACATTGTTTCCTCCTAGTCCCATGAACCAGCACAAGGCTGAATCCTTGAGAGTTGCAGGAAACAACTTTAGTTTCTAGGCAATTGAAGAATAATCATAACTCTGAAACAATATATCAAATTCAAAAAGAAATAAATCTGGGTCTTCATGCACCTTACCATGAAAGTGTGGAAGAGTTGAAGGTGAAATATTCGTCATTTACACATTCTCTCCCAAGTTCACTATTGGGAACCCAAAAGTGGACTGCTCATCATTTACCTGGTTCTCGCCAGACCCGTCTACATGGTCTTCATGATCATCCATTGTTGTGCCTCCAATCAGACTACTTCTAGAAGGTGAAGGTTGACAAATGCTGAATTTAACTTTCTGATCGCCTTTAGCCTCCTTCTTCCCCTTTTTGGGTTGTGTCACACCTAAATCACTATGTCCATAATCCAGGTGGACTATTCCAGCATGATGAGTTTGCGATAACTTTGACTTCCTACCTGCAAAAGAAGGTCCAATATGAAAAGAGTTTTCATATCTTTTAGTATTTTGTTGGCCCTTATTGGGCTTTGGACCCCTCTCTTTCTTAGGCATTCATTTTAAGAAATCAAATCCAAAAAAACAAAAATTCAAATGCTTATAAAAGAAAAAGAATCTATTTAATTGTTGCAATGTAAAATAAAATCACCACTCGTGAAACCCCCAAAACAACAGAAGCATACTGCAGGAAAAAATAATAGGAGACTTACCCCTATTGTGGAAAAATAGAAAGTTCTTACCAATTTCAAATTGCCTCCTCAACAACAGTGCCAAAATGTTGGGTGCAAGAATTGTTGTCAAGCATACTCCTTCAACACTTAATTGTCAACTCGGGGGTTTCGTAAACTTAGAAACAAAGCACAGGAAATGCCAGAAATGATATGAACTTTTCTAAACTCTATCCTACCTCCTTAATTGCAATCTTGCAGAATCAAAAAGAAAAGATCACCTTACAATTTACACCAAAGATATTCTAGTGCTAGAGTGTGAAAAAAGTACTTTTGCAGGAAAACAATGAAAGGAATTCTCAAAACTTCTTGCAACAATATTTGAAATTGTAAATCTACATTTATCTTTAGTATAGTTGTGTTCCAGTTTAATAATTGGACCCTTGAAGATATCTGACTCCTTTTAGATCTTCCTCCCTGTACTAATTTATTATTCTTGTACTTCTACAATGTTCTTGCACTAGTACCAGAACAAATTTTAAGTGTTGGGAGTATGCTTTACACATGTACTGAAGATTTATGTATTTATGCAGGAACTCTAAGCCTTAAGGCTAGAGCACTATGTTCTAGTATCAGGAGATCGATTCTTGTACCAAGACAGAGGTTGCTACACCAAGCTTTCCAATCCTTCTTTCGAACAATTAAATGATGTGTTAACCAAGAAATATAACTTGTGAATGTGAACAGAACTTTTAAAATAAATTCCTCAAACTAAAATATGCTTTAACTAATCCTTTAATGTCTAAAACGAGAATTAATTCCAACGTCAAAGCACACTTTTAATTATGGAACTTCTGCATGTAATCTAAGAGATCATTAAAATATGACAACAAGCTTCAGTCCTGTAATAGTTCTCCACACTACTGATCATCATGCATAACCTTTTAAACCTAGAAAGATTTCCTTTAAGAATTATTACACATGAAATGAATCTTTCCTAAATAATATAAAGTGCAGGCACAGACCAGTGTGTGTCGCAACATCGTTTTGTTTCAGAAGTGTATTTAATTCTAAATATCAAAAGAACTTCGGAATGGAAATCATGCTTTTAGAATTGCATTAAGACTTAATAGAAATCACACTCCTCATAATCGCATTAAGACTTATCAAATAAAAGCAAAATACCATTGTTATAATGAACCAAAAGAATCAATATGTGAAACTACAAGCGCATTAGTGCAGGAATGTGTGCCTACACGATCTAGGCAAAAAATGAGATTAAACTTTAAAGAAGGAAATCATAATATTAAACTTCATTCTAACTCGCACACAATAGATTCGTCACACTAGAATGAAATCAGATTTAAACCTTGCAGAAAGATAAAGGAAACATCTACTTACTTTACACTTTGCATTAAAATAATTAACACACCTTAATCTAAAACAAAAACAAAATAAGGGAGAACGAGCTCGGTTGGATGGGCCCTAGCCAACCAGATCATTTCCCTATTTTAGGAAACGTAAAAGCTCGACACTTTAATCAACACATCAACACAAAGTCACAGTGCAAGATTGATAAAACATGGCGTAGTTCCTTTCTATTAATGATCATCAAATATACATCATGAATTCAAATCTAGCCCAAAACGAGGCGATATGATAAAAATTACAAAAGGACAGAATCACAGTATCCTTTCTATATCTATCGCTTGCTACCATTTTTTATCTAAGTCCTACGTTTTATAAATTCATCCAGGACTGTGGCCATACCCAAATTACAACGAGCGTTCTAATCTGAGCCTTTCAGCTATAACAAAACACTATTCTAGGTATTCAGCCAGCGACCTAATCTCCACCATATCCCTGATTTTCCTCCATGCTCCGAGCTCAACTTTCGTAAATCTTAAACATGAAACATAAAGCTAGTGCGGGAAGGGATATGATTCTTGGAATAGTGCAGCAATAAGGGAGTTTGAAAGGTTAAAATAGAGCTATAAGGTTATTGTTTTGAAGGGAAAAAGGGTTGAAAATGGAACAATTTTGCCTACCAACAATGTGGCCTTTAAACAATTGGATTTTCCATCATCTACTGAATCATAGTCCTATTTTTTTCAAGGAAAATACCTCATAAAATACCATCATAGTACTTTCCCTTGATCCATGAATGGTAAATGGGGTAAATTATTGGTTTTTATTATGGATCCTAGCCTTGACAGAATTAAAAGAGATGAATCCATGACACGCTCGACTTTTTGGGAGATATCTCATTTCTAGTTCATGGTTATTTAAGCTAACCCTCAAAGTTGGATTATTGTTAGCATATGAAGTTTGGACTCAATGTTTCTAGGATAAATTTTGGAGAAGAATTTAGTTTTTATAAATAATTAAAGGAATTTATTCTTATAGGAATTGTATAGTTGGAAAGAGATACACCTAAGGGAAGCAATTACTTTCAAAAAATCTATAAATGTAATTTTGCATAAGGGAATCGAAGTTTGCTTCTGCAATTTTGTAAACTTCTTTAGATAATTAATGAGGAGAAACCATTATTGGTCAATTTTTTGAGAGAAAAACTATGACTCTGATGTTGTAATGTACATGTAATTGTTTTAGTTTCTTGCGATTATTAGAATTGTTATGAGAATTCTTCTTAATGTGTATAATTATCTCTAGTTTATGACACAATCTTATTTCTATTTATTTATCACTTCTCTTGCTATAACCTACAAATATGGAATTGTAAACAGATGTTTAATTCTTATTTAATAGCGGGTTAGTTGTATTTCTACATTGTTTACTTAGTAACTATTAGTTGAAAGGAATTGTAGAAACACAATCTTTTCTACGTTCAAAACTCTAGTTGTTACAACATACCTAGGCATTTGTAATATATTTTCATTTTTGTATAAAATCATTTTTTGAATTCTACATATTATATTAGAGATTAAAAGGGGAATTTGGCCAACCACTAAAGCCTTGTCGGGCTAAAATCCAAATGAATTTGTTATTTAAACTATTGTGACATCTAATTGGGATCTTTGAATGGGGACAAAAACCATTGTTGACAAAACAAGAATTCTTCCTTATCAATAGTCTACCACTATACTTCATGAAATAGGTTTAAAGAAACCATACCATACAAAAATTTCCCCCTCTTAATTGGACCAATGACCACACCACAAAATCCACCTCTTTTGGTATGATATTTAGAGTATATAAAGGTTTAAAATACGACATGAATCAAAGCCAAAACCAGAAACATGTCAAGGATGAAGTAAAAAAAAAAAAAAAAAAAAAAAAAAAAAAAAAAACCACAATTTTGAAAGGGCCTACATACAAAAGTTTTAAGATCCACATTGTCTCTATACCCAAAGGAATCAAGAGCTCTATGTAATTCATTGTAAGTTGATTCTCCCTATAATGGTTGTCACTAACCACATAGAATCAAAATTATTGATTTTTTATATTTGAGTGGGACAATTTATGGTAAGGTGATTTAGGGAAATTCTACATCTCATCCAACAAATCCTCTATGTAATCCATAAGCTCATGATGCAACATTTTCAAAATCACTTCCAAAACCTTAAAAAAAAATTCCCCTCCAACGAAACTCCAATGACATCTTTTGCAACCCCCTCCATTTATTGATCTCTTACTAGAAATGTTAAAAATACCATGCTTTGCGTTTTTCTCAACGATATATTTAATGCTACCTTTATTCAATTTTTTATTTATTTAGTTGACCACAGTTAGGCAACTATGGTTGGACATGCTTATTGAGGTTAATATTAAAAATGACATAATTTTCATATAGTCGACCATGATTAACCAACTACTATTAAATATGGTAGACCATGCTATTGATTTTAATAAAACAATTAATGCCAACTAACTATGGTTCACCATGGTTGATAATGGTCTTCGAGGTTAATGTTATAAGTAGTATTATTGTCTATATAATCAGCTAATTATTCTTGATCGTGGTTATGAAGGTTAATAGTACATTTAACTTATTATGAATTCACAAAGTCATTCAAAGAGAGCCCACAATGTGGAAACAAACCAAAAAAATTGAGTTAGAAATATTAATTAACAATTGGTCAAACAACTTAGACAACAATGAGCATGATTTCAGATATATACTATTTGTATATGGTAGGAGGTCATGTCTAAGAATATCATTGGCTATGGTCATGCTTCAAATCGATGTGTGACACTGTTAGTGAACCTTTATTAATCAATAGCTTGTACATGAAATAAAAAACTAACATTGCATTATCTAAACTAGTTATGCCGTGATTGACAATCAAACCTCAACTTCCTCACCATATCTAGCAAAACTATCACATTTCGTAAAATTCCTATCATAGATACAGAGCTAAATATAATAAATAATTGTTACAAATCATTATTATATCATAAGTTACTTATTTTTGGGCATGAAGTCATTTATAATCTTGTATGGATTTTGAATTCCTCCACCTAATGGCTTGTTAGTCCTTACTTTGGCAAAATAGGAAGTATAATTTGCGTTTCTAATAGAGTACTTTGAAAATAATTTTGTATGGATTTTGAATTCCTCCACCTAATGGCTTGTTAGTCCTTTGGCAAAATAGGAAGTATAATTTGCATTTCCAATAGAGTATTTTGAATTTGCATAATTTTGTTTCATGATATAAAGTATTTTAAAGTTTTTAAAAAAACATTTACTATGTTGATTTTTTGGACTTAAAATTACAAATTTAAAGTTTTAAATTTCACTCATTCCATTTTCTATGTGGTCTCATACATTTTGATTGTACACAAGTCTTTTACACCGTAAGTATAAAATGGAATCATCTAACAAGGCAGAGGAATTGCCCAGACGACCAAAAGTTGCCGGAATCTAGGAAAAAAAAATTCAAATAATCTGGTAGAGGCAGTGTTTGAATCGTGTTTTCGCTAGTGGAAATGGACTCAGCACCATAAAAAACGTGTAGAACACCTAAAATTTTGTAGCTTAACAACTATAACTTGGATTTACAAAAATCCTTTCCAGATTTTCTTTAAATATAACTGGTATTTCTATAAGTTTCCAAACAACTCTTTCACTCGCTAGACTACACAATATAAAACCTAAAAAATAAAATAAAAAACATTTAATATGGAACTTCTTGAAATCTCGTGTAATAATGTTGTTATCATTAATTTTTGTTTACTGAGAATAAATTTTTCACATATGTATTGATTTTGATGTGACAAATTCTATATATTTTTGTTTTAATAGTTGTATAAGGATAATTACACATTGATGTGACAAATTCTATAATTTAATATTTCTCATTTACTTTCTCAATTGCAGAAGTGCCATGTGATAACTTTCCCATGCTATCATTATTTGTTTTTACTAAATAGAAATTTGTCACATCTGAATTGATTTTGATGTGACCAATCCTATATATTTTTGTTTTAATTTTTGTCTAAGAATAATTACATATTGATGTGTTGAAGTCCATATTTTTTTATTATTATATGTTTCCAAGAATTTTTATTATTTTGTCGCTTGCAGTATAATGTTTTCGATAAGTCTTCGATAAATCGTTGACTACCAAATTACTTATTTATTGACCAAAAACTAAAACATACTCTCTAAAGTTGTTAAGATTTCCTGTTTTGCATAAGATAGGCAAAATCTCAGTAGATGAAAACAATAGGAATCAGTTCCTAGATTAGCTCCAGGTTGTTGGGAGATGATTAATGCCTCCTATATTTGATGAAAGTGAGTTAATGAGGTTGTTAGATTCCCTTTGCTATAAAATAGGCAACCATTCAGATTGTTTGCAAGAGGGTGTGAGAGGTTGTGAGAATTTAATTTTGTAATCTCCTGTTTGATTGATAAAGATTGCCGATGCCTATGTTGTGTGGACGTAGCCCAGATTGGTTGGGTGAACCATGTTAAACCTGTGTCTTTATGTGCTTGATTTATCTGCTGAGTATTTGATTAGATTAGTTGTGCATCTGATCTCCAACAAGTGGTATCAGAGCAGTTGGAGGCCTGGCGCAGCTGGAGCGCGTGCTGGAGGTGGAGCGCAAAGGCGTGGAGGTATTTTGTTATGTGTTGTATGATTGAATTTTCTACCTGGAGGTGTTGCACAGAGTTTGAGCCTGCGTTGCTGCTGCGTATATATGACAGCGCTGAGTGTTTTTTTTTGTATTTTAAAAACTTTCTTAAGTGCTGGAGGTGAAGTCTATTGCTAAGGTGCGTGTTGGAGGCGCTGAGGATTAAAACCTGTTGGACTGCGTGTCTGGAGTACTGCGCAGAAGGAACTCGTGCTACCTGGTGTGCTGCAGAGTGTGTCCAACCTGCGTGGAGGGCGCTCTTCAAACCTGCGCACTACTGTTCAAACAAGCGTGGAGTCGCAATTGCCGATGCGGAGAGAAAACGTTTGCAATGCATATTGTTGGTGAGTGGATTGCTGGCAGATTTTCTGCGTGAAGCTGCGTTGTACCATACATGAATTTCAGTTTCATGTTGTGTGTTGTTAATTTTGTAAGTTGCGAGCACTCTGGTTTGCTGATCATATTTGGTAATAGGGTCGGTATAATTTCTTTCAAAGAGTCGAGAGTTTTAGCAAGTTCTACAACCATTGTAATTTGAAAGAAGATATTGTGTGTGGATTGTAAAATTTCAAGAAATTATATGCCTAGAGACGCCACAAAGAAGTCTTGATCACCATCACTAAGAATTGTAGCTACCTGTGAAAGTAAATATTATTGTTCTTGAAGATCGATGCATGTAACTGCATTCTGAATGGTACAAGGCACGCGGATAGCTGTTAAGAAATTCTACACATACTGCATCGACAGCGAGACTGTTGCTGAAATTCGCATAAGTCCACACAGCTATCCATAGTGCGAATGGTTATTGTTTTTCAAGGGTTCGATTCCACACGAAGATTGACCTTTCTTTAAAAAGTTCGCAGTAGCATAGTTGAATTGAGGTACGCAACTTCAATTTTTGGGTGAATTCGACCTTCCGTGGTGAGTTTTTTTTTTTTTTAATTGTTTTTTTGTTTAAAGCAAAGGCATATAAGTGCATATGGCAGAAATTTTTCTGTGAAGTACAAAGGGCAGATATTGTTTTTTCTAAGGCAAAGGCAGAAAGGCATAGGCAGTTTGTTTTGTTAATTGTTGGTATTTAAACATAAACTTCATTTATTTAAAGTTGGTTTTGGAGATTATTGTGTTTTTTTGCTGATACAACATGGCGAAAACTCAAAGTGCCCGGTTTGAAATTGAGAAGTTTAATGGCAAAAATAATTTTGAGATCTAGAAGGTGAAAATGCATGACTTGCTTGTCCAACAAGGCGTGGTAAAGGCATTGATGGGTAAATCCAAACAACCTTACAACATCACAGACGATTTGTGGGACGAGATGGATGAAAGAGCCGAAAGTGCTATTCATATGTCTGCGGAACAATGTCTGTTTATATCGGTCGGAGAAAATTGCTGGTTTGTGCACTGGAGAAATATAACATGACCAAATCCTTAACAATAAGGAATCTCCTGAGCGACAGTTGTACAGTTTGCGAATGAAGGAAGGTACATCGATTGCTGATCATTTAAATGCTTTTAATACTCTTCTTGTGCAATTACAATGTATAGAAGTAAAAATTCCATCCGAGGATAAATATATTACTTTATTGTGCTCGTTGCCCAAGTCATGGGATCATTTTGTTACTTCTATATGTTTTAATTCATCAGAAACTATTGAGTTTGTTGATGTAGTTGCATCCTTATTATCGGAAGAAACAAGGAGGAATTCGCATTTCAAAACCTCTACATTAGAAGCTATGATGGTTAGAGGTCGTTCGAAAGAAAAACGCCCCAGGAAGCCGAGCGACTCACGTTCAAAGTCGAAAGGGAAGAAGAGTAAGCTAAAGTGCTGGTTTTGTGGCAAATCAGGGCATTTAGAGAAGGATTGTTGGAAGTGACAACAACAAACTTCAAAAGCAGATTTTTCGACAGAGAAGAAGGAGGCAAATACGACAGATACAGGTTCGACATCAGGTTCAGGTATGAGTGATGAAGTATTATCAGTTAATGTGTCAAATCATGGTCAACATTGGTTGTTAGATTCCGGTGCATCAAACCACATGTGTATCCATAAAGAATGGTTTGAGGAATATAAATCAATTGATGATGGAGTTGTGTACATGGGTAATGATGTAACATGTAATATTGTGGGGATTGGGAGCATACAACTACAAATGTTTGATGGGATAGCTAGAATATTAACTGATGTGAGGCATGTACCAAATTTAAGGAAAAAATTGATTTCATTAGGAGCACTTGATTAAAATGGATATAAAACTGTAATTCAAGGTGGAGTAATGAAAATTTACAAAGGCATTTTAATAGTTATGAAAGCTAAGAAAGTAGGAAATCTGTTTCAGTTAGAAGGAGGTACAGGGTCAGATTTTGTGTCTACGGTGTCTGAACATGACAGTAGTTCCATTCACTTATGGCATCAAAGGTTGGGGCATATGAGTGAAAGAGGGTTGAAAATTTTGGCTGATTGCAAGTTACTTCCAAACCTAAAGTCTGGAAAGTTAGATTTTTGTAAGCATTGTCTGTTTGGAAAACAAAGTAAACAAAAGTTTAAAATAGGCAAACATACTAGTAAAGGCATACTTGATTATATCCATTCAGATGTTTGGGACCAACCCCTACAACTTCATATGGTGGTTCGTCTTATTTTGTATCATTCATTGATGACTTTTCTAGGAAGGTCAGGGTCTACATGTTGAAACGAAAGTCTGATGTTTTTTCAGTTTTCAAGCAGTTTAGAGCATTGGTAGAAAACAGCACTGGTAGAACAATAAAGTGTTTACGAACTGACAATGGTGGTGAGTTTACTTACAAGGAGTTTGACAGCTTTTGCAAGGATGCAGGGATCGAGAGGCATAAGACCACGACTTATACTCCTCAGCAAAATGGAGTTGCTGAAAGCATGAACAAGACTCTTCTAGAGAGAGTAAGGAGTATGCTGAGTAACGTCGAGTTGCAAAAGGAGTTGTGGACAGAAGCGGTGGCAACAACTTGTTATGTGATAAACCGATCTCCATCGACGGCGATAGACTGCAAGATTCCGCAAGATGTATGGAAAGCACACCCTTGTGACTATTCTAAACTCAGAGTGTTTGGTTGTGATGCATATGCTCTAGTGCCTAAACATCAGTGAACTAAATTAGATCCAAAGTCTAAAAGGTATATCTTTGTTGGGTATGGTGTTGGAACAAAGGGATATAGATTGTGGGATCCTACTACCAGCAAAATCATCATCAACAGAGATGTAAAGTTTAATGAATCCTCTCTTGTACAGTCAGATGTAGATAGTCGATTGAAACATGATGATGTATCTGACTTTCAGCACATTCAGTTTGATAGCATTTCTAACGATAGTCATGATGACCATAGTTCAGATACTAGTCATGAACAGGTTTCAGAATCAGAATATGAACAGGGTTCAGGTTTAGATCGTGAACAGGTCTCAAATACTAATCGGCAAGGAGTTCCTACAGGTGGTAGTCAGCCAATGGAGGAAGCGCCAGAAACATCCTTAAGGAGGTTGACAAGAATGAAACGGCCACCGAGAAGGTATGATGATTATGTCACTTCTGTTGCATTTACTGCTAATGACAATGAACCTCTGTGCAATCAGGAAGCAATAGAAGGTTCGAAGAGTGACAAGTGGAAAGCAGCCATGAAGAATGAAATGATGGCCTTGAATAAGAACGACACATGGGATCTGGTGGAGCTTCCGAAAGGCAGGAAAACTGTGGGGTGTA
>APFE030392352.1:140270-166795 GCA_000404065.3 Pinus taeda | reverse complement strand
AAGGCTCAGATGGCAAGGACATTTGATATGAAAGATCTAGAAGCAGTAAGACAGATTTTGGGCATGGAGATTTTCAGAGACAGGAGCAATGATAAGCTATGGCTATCACAACAAAAGTATATTGAGAAAATACTTTTGAGGTTTGGTATGAATAACATGAAGCCTGTGTCAGTCCCTTTAGTTTCCCATTTTAAGCTTTCTTCGAGTTTATGTCCTAATACAGATGAAGAAAAGGATTATATGTCTCGAATTCCATATGCCAATGTAGTAGGATGTTTAATGTATGGGATGGTTTGTACTCGACCAAATATTTCACATGCAGTTGGGGTTGTCAGCAGGTACATGGAAAATCCGGGTAAAGAAGACTAGTCAGCAGTCAAATGGGTGCTTCGGTACTTCAGAGGTACAAGTAGTTATTGTATTACTTGCAATAAGAGTAGTGAATTTGTTTGCGGATATGTTGATTCAGATTTTGCAGGTGATTTGGATAAGAGAAGGTCAACTTCAGGATACGTCTTTACTCTTGCAGGTGGAGCTATCAGCTGGATGTCAAAGCTACAGAGCATTGTCGCTTTATCCACTAGTGAAGCAGAATACATTGCTGCTTCTCATGCTTGCAAAGAAGCAATTTGGTTGAAAGGTTTGTTTGGTGAATTTGGTAGGTTGCAGGACAGCATCAAGTTATTTTGTGACAGTCAAAGTGCAATACATTTGGCTATGAATCCAGCCTATCATAGTAAATCAAAGCATATACCGATCAAGTACCATTTTGTAAGACAGGTTATCACTGAAAGAGGAGTCTCTCTTGAAAAGGTGCATACAAAGGAGAATTGTGTAGACATGTTCATGAAACCAGTTTTGTTAGAGAAGCTATGCTGGTGTTTGGCTTCTCTTGGCTTGCAGAAAAGATAAAATAATAACAACAGGGCATCCGTCTAATTGTTGTCAAGGTGGAGATTGTTGAGATTTTTTGTTTTGCATAAGATAGGAAAAATCTCAGAAGATGACAATAATAGGAATCAGTTCCTGGATTAGCTCCAGTTTGTTGGGAGGGAGTTAATGCATCCTAAATTTGAATTGAGAGGATTTATGAGGTAGTTAGATTCTCTTTTCTATATAACAGGTATCCATACGGATTGTTTTGTATGAGGGTGTGATAGTTTGTGAGAATTTAATTTTGTAATCTCCTGTTTGATTAATAAAATTGTCGATGCCTATGTTTAGTGGACGTAGCCCAGATTGGTTGGGTGAACCACGTTAAAAGTTGTGTCTCCTGTGCTTGATTTTATTTGTTGAGTATTTGATTCAATTTTTCTGTGCATCTTAGCTCTAAAAATTAATAAATTATTTAAATTTTAACATATAAAATAATTATATATAAATTAATTTTGTTATTCTTTTACGTAGAATTTACGAAGGCGTTAAGAAGAATTGCGTTTTGTGCTTAACAAGCAATTGGCATTTGTTAAATTATTCCCCAATACACAGAGCCGTGAGGATAAAGAACCATTAGAAACATCGTATTCCTAGGAGGAATTGATAGGCATTTTGAATGGAATATTTCGGGTCAAAAGCCTTGGCAGACAGTTTGCCAGTCGAGCTATTTGATCCATTTTAAAGACTTATTCGGACCAGACTCGAGCATATATATCTAGTTCAATGCGACTTTTGTGGCCTTTACCCAAAAAAAAGCCCATGCTGACTTGCTTTTGAGATTATCGGCTAATTTTATTACCCAACTTTGGGTACAAAGTGGTGTCAAATGTCATCACAAACAGGATTAAAGTGGTGTTGGGTAAAAATATCAAACCAAAAAAAATTGGTTTTCTAGAGAACATAATATGATCAAGATGCGGTGGTCGTTTCTCAAGAATGCATTCACTCCATCAAATCTAGCCAGATGGATTGGTCGTGGCTTGATAGAGTATCACTTCGAAAAACATGGCAATTATGATTAATGGAATTCCGTCTAATTTTTTTAGGATTTCGAGAGACCTTTGCATGGCTATGCACTGTCATCGTTGTTGTTTATTATTGTTATAGATTGTCTTAGCAGAGGGATCAAAGAAGCGAGGGGATAGGGTGACATAACTTGGTGCAAGTCATAAGGTTTAGCAACATCTCTAATCACATTTTCGTCGACAACGTCCTTTTTATAGGTGAGGTAGGTATTAATGAATGGAGGACATTCTACCATTTTCTTACAAATTTTGGGGCATGAATCTGGATCAGTTAGCATTAATTATATGTAAGTTTGATGAAGAAGTTGTGATAAAGATTGCAAATTTATTTAGGGGAAGGCGACAATGTTGGATGTAGGATTTTTGTATTTGGGATTATTCTTAAAGCCTAATTGCTACGAGATTCGGGATTTGGATTATCTCCTCAGAAAAATAGAAAATAAAATGTCACACTAGGAGCACAAATGATTGACTATGGGAGGTAGGATTGTCTTGATAAAATTAGTTCTACATGTCATCTAAATATATTGTATGCACCTTTTCAAAATGCCAAGGGCAATCATCAGACATATCGACAGGATTATCGTAAATTTTTTGTGGGATGGAACTAGCAAATATTGTTGAAAAATATGGAGATTTGTAGATTAGAACTTATTTTCCTTATCATGATAATTACTTATGATGTTAGTTGGTTCTTTATTACTTGTTTACTTATATTCATCAAGAAATTACCAAAATAATGAAGATCACAAAGAGAGAGAGTACATAAGATATAGGTTCCAAGCTAGGGCCAAACCCCTCCAAGGAGAAAAGCAACAAAATGCTTCTCTTCTTCTTTAGAATCTACTTACAAAAGAGACTTCCAAGACTTAAGGACCAAAGCTAACAAACCCTCCAAGCCCCAAGCCATCCCCCAACAAGGGCTTCCTCGAGACAACTTCAAAACTTCGATACTTCTTCCTAGATGGTGCAACTTTAGCCCCTACAATAGAATTTCGGCCCTGTAATTTTCTCTTCTCGGAAGTGCTTCAAAATTTCAGCCTCTTACAACTGGCAACATCAAAAACCCTAGCAACACAAGGAATGAGATTATTTAAGAGAATTCGACTTCTTCTCCTCTTCTTTGTTCTCCCAGTTAATCTCTTCACCTTCGCTATTGTAGATCGAACTTGCTTGAGTGAGTGACCAAATGAATCGAGCTTCACTACTTTATATAGCCTTTCTTAAGGGTCAAATTCCCTCCCTTTAGGCTGACTTAATTTTCTCCTTAGGCAGACATGGTATTAGGCTTATCCATGGTTTTTTCTCAACAAAATAAATATCTTCCTTCATTACAATGAGTCCAAATGGGACTATGGTACATGACCAATATTATTTTTTATCCTAGAAAGACCTAGAAAGACTTAGAGGACCTAAAAGAACAAAGAACATGCTTTTAACTCAAACTTGAGTATGAAACCCATACTCCAAAAATAAAATACAATTTATTTTTCTCTCATCTTTTTTTATACAGGATATACAAAGTCACAATTATAATTACATCATAATGAAGACCAAACCTACTTACTATTTTCAACACTCCCTATGAATTAGGGAGGTATTCATCATGCAACGAATCTCAATCTTGAAGCATGCTCATAAGAAGAGTCAGATTGATAAGTCATCTTTTATCAAGCATCCTTATCATAACCAACAATATTTTTGAAGGCCTTATCTTGGACAAACTCATCCTTAATTATGAGAATTATGCTCGCAGGCTTTATGTGAGCTGCCACACCACCTCTCAAGGCACATACCCCATCCAAATGTCTACAACGTATTCCCTTTTAGGAAAAGTTTTACCTTGGATTCCAAAACTTGGATCCTCAAGGAATATCAGTGCTCTTCGAATAAATTTGCCTTGGATTTCCTACCTCATCCTCAAAGAGTGTCAATCATCAACTTCTTTCCCTAAATTCTCCAATCCATAAGAAGTTCAAATATAGACGCCTATCCAATCCTTTGGATTCCATTTTTATTTATGGCCTTCAATAATACTTATGGTTGTTAGTATTAGTATAGTTCCTAACCCATAAAGACAAGAACTATCTGATATCACTCCCTCTCAATCAGGGAAGAGATATGCACCAAACCAAGTTTACCTCTCATATAGTCAAGCTTCTTGTTTGGTAATGCTTTAGTCAATATCTATGTACCTTTTCACCTATAGGTAGATCATGTAGCTCCATGACCCCATCTCATACCAAGTTTCTGTTGTAGTGGTGTTTATTGTTTATATGATTTTTCTTAGGATGAAACATTGGGTCTTCCGTCAAACTTATGCAGCTCTAATTATCACAATGTATCCATGTGGGGCTAAGTGATCCTTCAAACAAGTTTGATAGAAACTTCTTGAGCCAAACTGATTCCCAACATACCTCGCTTGCAATGACATATTCAACTTCAATACTGTTCAAAGCAATTGAATCTTGTTTTTTTCTCCTCCATGAGACTATGAAAGATGCTAGTCTAAAGCATCCAGTTGTTATGCTTCTCCTATTTGTCTGACTACCACCCCAATATGAATTTGTATATCCCATGACTTGGATTTCATTACTAGTGTACTAGAGGCAATGCTATATAATCCCATGTAAATATCTTAGGATATGCCTGGTTGCAATCAAATGATCATGTTTTGCCTCCATTTGAAACTGACTTAGGGCATGTACTACAAAACACATGTTTGGTCTTGTGTTTACTAGATATATCAAGGAAGTAATCAATTTTCGGTAGAAAGTAGGACTCACTGGACTAGATTCTAAACTCAACTTCTTTAAATTGGTAATCATAGGAGTCATCATAGGTTTGCAATCCATCATGCCATACTTTTGAAGCATCTTGATCACATACTTAACTTGACCAAGATATCTCTCTCCTGTCTTTCGTCATACTTCTATTCGCAAATAATAATGCCTAATCTCAATATCCTTCATATCAAATTTGGCTACTAACTACTTCTTGTATTCCAGAATCTAGTACTCTACACATGTACCTAGTAGATCATCCACATACAAGAGTATGATAATTTTTTCATCCTGGAATAGCCTAATATATAGGTTAGGGTTTGTATAGAACCTTCTTCAATTTCTAGACACGAGTCTCCCCCTGATTTATTTCAAATCCTTGAGGATGGTTAATGTGAAACTCCTCATCAATGGATCCATTTAGGAAAGTTGTCTTTACATCCATTTTATGGATGTTGCATCCCATAGTAGCATCCAACAAAACCAATGATCTTATGGTTATATACCTAGATGTGAGAGAATAGGTGTCTTTGTAATCAATTCCTTCTTTTTGTGAGAAGCCTCTTGTTAAAAACCTTGCTTTGTATTTGTCTATGCTCCGATCTACAACATGCTTTATCTTGTAAATCCCTTTTGAATTGACTATAGGTTTCTCACTTAGCCTAGGGATAATCTCCTAGACATCATTCTTCATTATGGACTAGTATTCTTCCTTCATAACATTCCTCCACTATTGATTTCTAGTTTCATCTCACAGGATGGTTTCACTTTGATAAAAATTTCCATGTATGCAACATATACAAAATACCTCTTCGGTCTTTTGATTTCCTTGGAGGTCCCTGATGCTCTATGTCCTTTTGTTTCTTGAAGAGTAGTTTTCAAAAAAACAATCCTCTTTTGACTTTCTAGAATAATCACTTGTTGTATGGGTTCAAAAGGACCTTTAGAATTTTCTTGAGTAGATGTTTACTCTCAATGATTACCATTTTGCCTAGATATATCCTCAAATATAGGTATCTCTTCTTCATCAAAGTCAATTAGAACATCCTTAATTTCTTGTAAAATATCATGTCATCAAAGATAACATCCTTGCTTACTTCAATTCGGCGATCCTCCTTGACATATAATTTATATGCTTTTGATGAGCACTATATCCCACAAATATTCCCTTTAGACTAGTAGGATCTATCTTCTTTCTCATATCCTTGGGTATATGAATATACACAAGACACCCAAATATTCAAATATGATCCACACTTGGCTTCTTTCATGTAAATTCTTCTTCTAGAGTCATGTTGTTAAGAATCATGTGAGGACTTTGACTTTGTAAGTATATAGTTCTAATACATGACTCTCCCCATAGGAATTGAGGAGACCTTAATCATGTAGCATAGCCCTAACACATGCATTAATAGTTCGATTCTTCCTTTCTGCCACACCATTCTGTTTAAGTTTATAGGGAACCATAAGTTGCCTCTTAATCCGTGCTTCCTTGCAAAAAACTATTGATTTATTAGAGGTGTATTCACCACCATTATTTTACCTGGAGACTTTATATTTATCATGGTTAGGGTTTCTACTTCATTCTTGAACTCCTGAAACATCTCAAATACCTAATCCTTGTTATTGAGAAGGTATAAATAAGTCTTCCTTGAGTAATCATCAATGAAGGTTACATAGTATTGATATCGACCAAGACACTCTACTTCCATAGTCCCACGTACATCTGAGTGTATGTGATCTAAAATTCCCTTAGATTTTGTGTCACTACCTACAAATGGTTTCTTTATGTTCTTACATATAGCACATCCCTTATAGGTCCCTTCATTTTCTTCCTTTAATTTGAGGATTCCCTTGACCATTTGATTTAGGGATGGAAAAATATTGAAGTGATTGTGTCCATACATTCTATACCATAGTTCAGAAGGACTCACATCCAACTGAACTAGATCATGGGCCAAAGGTGTATAGAGTATATATAATGTCCCCTCATGAATCCCAATTACCTAGAATCATTAATACTTAATCCCTTACCCCAAACCAAAACCTTGCCATCAATAAAAAAATTCTATCAACTTTATCCTCTAGACAAGAAATAGATAGTAATTTTTTCTTCAAACCAGGAACATATAATTTTCTTTTGAGGTAAATGCTTCCACCTCAATCGAGCTCCAGTGATGCAGACACAATGCCTTTCACTAGATAGCTCTTGTTGTCTCCATTGTTTATAAAATGATATGAGTTTCCATTAGATAGGGTTTGTAGTTGACTACATTCTCTTGTCTCATGTCTAGAGGCACCACTGTCAATAACCTATACATTCTCAACCTTGGATGTGCTCGATAAAGTGGAAAAATAACATCCATTTGCTACTTCCATTGCAAGCTTGGAGATACTGTTTAATAGAATATTCTTTATAGATGTAGCGAGATTTCCAATAGCCTTGAAACCCTTCCTTATAACTGATTCGAAATGGATATTAAATCAAGAAGAAAAGGTATTACAAACTCATGTGTAGGAATTCTTATATTACTTAATGTAATGGATTGAAAATATTGCAAATAATATAGACATTTAACAATTGGAAAACATAACAATTCAACACATCAACACATCAACACATCAAATAATCAAGGAGTTCACTAGACTTCTTGTCTACGTCTCCTGGTCTAGCTTTCAGTGTCAACCTCTATATTATGTCTTCAAGAACAGATTTTATAGCTGTGAGTTTAATCAGAGCCATAACACAACAACAATGATATTACACAGGGATTTCACTCGAAAACCTCGAGTCTAAAGAGTGCACAAGCTTTCCCTCTCAGTGCCTCTAATCAACTATTCGTAGCTGTGTGTTTTCTCTTACTCTCTGTCTCCCCTCTATTTGTGAACTCTCACCTGTCTCTGTTATGTTATGGGATGGCTTTTTAAGCTTAACAACACTTGTTTGTTCATTTCCTTGTTTAGACTCTTTGGCTCCTGGCATTGTCCCTTCATCTCCCTATTGAGCGCTTAAATAATCATTGCAAAATGCTTAAGGCATTGAGGCACAAGGTAGCTAATAGTCAGAAAGACTCGCAGGCAAGGGTGGAACCAACTGTTTGGCTTTCCCCCAACACAAATCCTCAAGACAACATGTTTATAGTTCCGAAAGGAAATACACAGAAAACATAGAAAATCCTACAAAACACCAAAGCTGGACTTCAAACGATATAAAGTCTGCCCTATAATCCTCTCGAGTCCACCTTTCATTGCTGTCACAAGCCCTTTGTATTCCACACCATTGATTTTCCTTCGATCTAATGGTTCACATCCAACCTGAAACATCGAGCAGTCCACTCAATCTCCACTATTGATATGCGATCTCCAATCCAATAGCTGACAACTATTTCAGATGGCCTACTTCCACGAAGATTACCTGCCTGAAAAATGGTTTTCTCTCTCCTGCGGCATGCTACGTGTCATCCAATGTATGGAATCGAGTGGAGCCTCTCCAATACTTCTTACCACCTGAAACCCACCCAAAATACCATTTACCATGGAACTCAAATTATATAAAGCTGCATTTATAAACCCTTTCGGGTTCGTGCATATCGCGTAGTCTTCAACATGCTAGTTAAGCCCCCCCTTTGGAATCTGCGATGCGATATCACCGATTTGATCTCGACTACTAATCAGCCCAATCCAATGACTCATTTTTAGAGGGTTTAAGATCAATTTTGGATCACGTCTTCCCACTAAAAATCATTTGGACCACCAAAAGTTGGTTTTAGGCATCGATCAAGTGAAGATACTACGCCTTCACCTATCTAACTTCTGTCCATCGTGCTTTGCTTGGATTTGAACCTTTGTGTCACACTCTTAGGTACTCAACATCTCCTTGACGTGTAGTTTTTACCTTCCTGTCCAGAATTGTGTCCTCCTGTAACTCATTGAGATACTCAGGCAACAAATCCCCAATAGAAGGCAACTGACTTTTCTCTTCAGGATCGTCAATCAATGAAGGTTCATACAATCTCAATTTTTTTGCATTAACGATTGAATAGATCTGCATATAAGCTAGAAAATCAAGGCAAAAGGCATTTTCACCAATTTTATCAAGTATCTTGAAAGGTCCATAGCTTATTGGTTTTAGCTTCTAACCTTCACCTTACATTTTGTCTTTGCTGATGTACAACCAGACTTGATCACCAACTTGAAAATTATGCTCAACTTGATGCTTGTCATGTATTTCCTTATACTTGGCTTGACTTCTTTCCAGTTGTTCCTATACTGCCTAGTGAATTTCTTGGATTTGTTCAATGAACTTGGTTGATTTGTCCACATCACTGTGTCCATCAACTGCTATATCTTTACCAAAGACAAAATCCAAGGGAGACTTTTGTATAAAACCAAAACATGTCTCAAAAGGAGATCTCTGAGTATAATAGTGCTTGGCATGGTTGTAAGCATGTTGCACATAACACAAATGCTCATCCCAAAGCTTGGGATGCTTGCTGCAATAGCCTATGAGCAACTTGGTCATGATCCCATTGACCACTTCTATCTGACCATCTTCTTGTGGATAAAATGTTGTGCTCTTCTTCAACCTGGTGTCCATCAACTCCCATAGATTTGACTAAAACTTCCCAACAAATCGAGAATCTCGATCAGATACAATAGAAGTGGGTAACCCAAGCTGAACCCATACATTTTGAAAGAACAACTTTTTTGTTTATTCAATTGTAGTTACATGGTATCAAAATACACATTTTGCTGAACCTATCCACAACAACATACAAATAATCATGACCTTTCCTAGACTTTGGCAATCCCCCGACGAAATCAATGGAAATACTTTCCCAAGGACGAGAAGGAATTGGAAGTGGAGTGTACAAGCCTGATTTCCTATTATTGGGCTTCCTTGTAGCACACATAGTACAATCTTTGATATATCTAGAAACTATCTCATGCATTCTTGGCCAATAATTGAATCTTTGCAATTGTGAAACTATTTTATTTACACCAAAATGACTTGATATGAGAGAAGTATGTGCTTCTCAAATTATGTTAACTCTTTTAGTTTGTGGAATGCATAACTTTCCCAAATGATATAAGAGTTGGTCCTTTACATAATAATCCAATTCTTCTACTTGCTTGCCATGAATTAAAGTTGCATATACATATTTAAAATCTACATCTTGAGTATATTGTTCAATGTAACTTTCATGCATTACTGATTTATGCTCATGTATAATAGATGCATTTATGAGTGGTCTAGATAACATGTTTGCAACCTTATTGTGTATTCCCTTCTTATATATGATGATAAGATGAAATTGTTGTAGAAAACCCATCCACCTATAATGTCTTGATTGCAGCAATTTAGTTTGTGAGTGCAAATATTGAAGTGGTTGATGATCTATATGTATGATTGTTTCTTTACTGATTAGGTAATGTTTCCACTTTTTCACAACTTTCTACTAATGCATATAATTCTTTATCATATGTAGGATAATTAACTACTGTAGAAGAAAATTTCTTAGAATGATAGCATTTGGGTTTTCCATGTTGCATCAACACTGCTCCCATGGCATAGTCACTAGCATCTGTCTTAATCTCAAATGGATGTTGAAGATCTAGCAGTGCTAATATTCGTGTTGTACTGATTTTCTCTTTTAAGGTATTGAAGGCTTTATGTTTTTTGCCTCCACACTTAAACACCCGTTTCAATCCTGTTAGAGCATGTAATGGAGCTGCAACTAATGAGAAGATAGCAATATTCTTTCTTCAATATTGTGCTTTCCCTAGGAAACTCCTAACCTTTGTAGAAGATTTCGATTTAGGCCAGTTCACAATGACTTCATCCTTAGAGGGATCTATCTTCAATTCAACACCCCCTACAATATAACCCAAATAATTTAAAGATGTTCTGCCAAATTCACATTTTGACAGTTTTACATAGAGATTTTCTCTTTTTAAAACATCTAAAGTCTCCTTTACATGATTTACATTGTCTTCCCATGTCTTACTGAAAACAATAATGTCATCTAAATAAACAATTACGAAATCATCAATAAATGGTTTGAGTACATCATTCACGACTCTCATAAATGTAGTAGGAGCATTAGTTAAGCCAAAATGCATAACCAACCATTCATACAGTCCTTGCTTTGTCTTGAAAGTAGTCTTCCATGCATCTTTTTCTGCAACTCTGACCTAATGATAACCACTTCGCAAGTCTAACTTAGAAAAGTAAACTGCTTCTTTTAATTGATCTAATAAATCATCAATACGAGGAAGAGGATAATGATTCATGATCGTTATTTTATTTAGTGCTCTATAATCAATGCACATTCTCCACAAACCATCTTTCTTTCTCACTGCTACAGATCTGATCCAAAATATAAGATAATAGAAATAAACCCAAGAATAATAAGATCTAAATATAGAAATGCTTCACTTTATTGATCGAAACCCTTAAGGTAGGGCAACACCATACATTCACTCCTTAAGGAAGGAGACCACTCCATAAGCCATATGACTGTTCATACAATATCCCTTAACATCTCTCAACGGGGAGTCTCTACCCTCTATATAGGCCTCATACATACAATACCATGGGTCAATACCATGGTTCCCTCAATACCATCTATCTAATACCATGGGCCCATTACATTATTACTGACTACTTGTGGTCCCTTACATGATATGAGTTAACCACCTTATTTATTACTATGGTCCATCCCATTATTATATTATTCACTTAGGTACCTCCCTTTGTACCCCATATTATCCTCCCTAGGTATATTGCATTCCACCCCCCTTTAACATGTTTCATCCCTGAAACATGGGAAGAACACAAATAATAAGATCTACTCAAAAGAGTAGTCCACTAGTACCATGCACGTGCATATAGCCATCCAAGAGAAAGGTGAACCCTCAATCTTACTGGTGCCTCGCTCGCTTGAGATGGAAGTTGACCATGGAAACTCTTTTGTGTTGATGTGTTGTAGGTGTATCTTCGCTCCTCTTTATCTATCATGCAGGGGTTGTTGTCCTTGTGGCTAATTCGTTGCCATATTGTTGGTTGTTTTCTTGCGGGGTGATGTGGGTGGCGATATGCTGAAGTGTTAACTAATGATGTATCTTTCTTCGATTCACCCCTTACTGGAGCCTGACTGTTATTTGGTGCATGTTGTGGTGCCCGTTGTGGTGTCTTATCTTCCAATATTACTTCTACCAATGAGCCCTCATCTGATGTATCAGCACCTGTAACCTTTTCTGCTTTAGCCTCTGTTTGTGTTTAATTGTCGATCATCAAAGACTCATCATCTGATATGTAAGTTTAATTAGAGCTTTGTGCTTCTGCCTCCATAGTCTATGCTTGGGTATTAATGGAAATATCCTGCAATGTAATTTTCTTCTTTTTATACCAGAGCTTTAGGAATTTGTTTTGCACATTAATATTCACAGCACCCACAGATTCCATCCAAGGATATCCTAAAGCAATATCCATGTTATCCATATTTGAAGTATAAAAGTCACAATGCAACACATAATTATCCATCGAAAGATTCAAATCTTTATAAACTTGCACATCATCATCATTAACCTCTGTGTTTTCAATGTGTTTAGCTGGAACTTGCAATTTTTTTGCGAAATTAACATTGATAAAATTATGCTTGCAACTAGGATTTATAGACACAATGATCTTCTCCTTCTGAATCAATCCATGAACCTACAATAAGGAGGCACTAGTAGAAAATAACCCCTTACGTGTCTCATTCTCCTTTTTCTAGCACGAGACCATTTGTCTAAAAGGCGTTTCAAATTCCGCATCTGAAAGTTTGGTCAATTGCTTGTTGTCATGTGAGAACCACCATTTGGTAGCCTCATCTTTGATACCAAGCCACACTAAATCCTTCCAATCTATTCCATATGTGAACTTTCTTTGTTTTATGAATTCATCAATAGTAGGGCCATTATTTTTTCATGTAAAAAGCATCTTGCTAGATGGCATGAAAAATATCACTTACTTGGTGAAAATTTAGAGTGGTCACAGTTTAGTCAATATGGCTCAAAATATTTATTATGACCTATTTTTGGAAATGGAATGACCATTCTACATCTTCCCATGTGATAGAAATCCCGATCTAGACACTCGAATTTCAGATCCGCGCTGCAACTCTCCCGCCGTCACCAAAAATTCTAAAAAAAGAGTTGATTTTAAATCAACGATATCTCCCTCATCCGAACTCTGATTCGACTGATTTTTTTTTTGGAAATTGGGTATTTTTTCACAAAGAATCCAGATCTAAAATTAGATTTTGCAGATTTTTCCCCGAAACATACAGATCTACACTGCAAACGTGTTGCCCCGAAAAAATGTCGACAATACCACTGATTTTTAGATTAGCGATATCTCCTTCATTCAGACTCTGATTCGGCCAATTTTTTTTTTTGAAATCGGGTATTTTTTCACAAAGAATCCAGATCTACCATTATATTTTGTATATTTTCCCCCAAAATGTACATATCTTTTCCACAAACTTACTACCCCGAAAAAATGTTTGCAACATCACTGATTTTTAGATCAGTGATATCTCTTTCATCTGGACTCCGATTTGGCTGATTTTTTTTTTTGATCTTGGGTATTTTTTCACAAAGAATTTAGATCTGCAATTAGATTTTACAGATTTTACCCCAAAACATACAGATTTGATCTGCAAACTCATTGCTCGAGAAAGTTCCTGCAAAAAATTAAAAAGAAAATCTCCACTTTTGCCCAAGAAAGTGCTCTGATACCACTTGTTATAGATATGATCCAAAAATATAAGATAATAGAAACAAACCCAAGAATAATAAGATCTAAATATAGAAATGCTTCAATTTATTGATCAAAGCCCTTAAGGTAGGGCAACACCATACATTCACTCCTTAAGGAAGGAGACCACTCCACAAGCCATATGCCTATTCATAAATATTCCTTGACATCTCTCAATGGGGAGTCTCTAGCCTCTATATAGGCCTCATACATACAATACCATGGGTCAATACCATGGTTCTCTCAATAACATCTATCTAATACCATGGGCCCATTACATTATTACTAACTACTTGTGGTCCTTTACATGATACGGGTTAACCACCTTATTTATTACTAGGGCCCATCCCATTATTACATTATTCCCTTGGGTACCTCTCTTTGTACCCGATATTATCCCCCCTAGGTATATCACACTCACCAACACGATTGGAGATCCACATGGTGATGTTCTTGGTTGTGTAAACCCTTTATCGAATAATCCCTGTACCTGCTTCTTTATCTCTACTTTCTCTAAAGCTGACAACCTATACATTCCAATGTTAGGTAATGGAGCATCTTGCTACACATAAATATCATGTACTATTTCTCGCTTGGGTGGCAAACCTTTTGGTTCTTGAAATAGAACATCATAGTCTGAAACAACTTTAACTCAATTAGGTTCCTGTTTAGAATCACAACCTTCAAATACATTGGATTTTTCAGGATCCTTTGCCTTTACAACCACTAATAAAAATTTCTTACTTGAATTCACAATTCTTTTCATCTATCTTAAATTTATGAGAGAATAGTTACCTTTGAGTTTATGAGATCATACAATATATTCTATTCCATCTTTAGTGAGTTGATACTTATACTCAACTCTATAGGAAATAGCTTTCCTATCATACAAGTATCGACTTCCCAAAACAATACCACATATATCCAATGGAACTATATCTAACTCAACTTCATCTACAAATGTTGATCCAATAACAAACATAAGTTTACACTGTCTCGTTACTTGTAGCTTTGTTTTATCACACACCCAACCCAATGAATATGGCTTCTCATGAGGTTTTGTTTGTAATCCCAACTTCTTTACAATTGTTTCAGAAATGAAATTTACTTGTGATCCACTATAAAATAAAGTACCAATATTATTGTGCTTAGAAATCACTCTAATATGAAAAATATCATTTCTTTCCCTCTCATTATTTTCTTTATCAATAGATTGTGCATAATTACTTATGGATGCTTCAAAATTTTTACCTTTAATACCTGTGGCTGTAAATATTGTTTCATCGCTTGAATGTAATCCCAAGTCCTACTGAATAGTAGCAACATTCTTTTTCTCCTTACCACCGAACTTCATAGGTTTCTGTTCTAGATGTAAAGACTAGCAGTGTGCCTCATCGTTTCCTTCTTTCTTGCAATGAGTACATGAAGGCTTATCCTTCTTTACAATGTTTGCTTTCCTCTCCTTCCATTTCAATTTATTATTTTCCTTGCTCTTTCTTACAAATATTTAGATAATCCCCCAACCTTTGGGTTTACATTCTTACCTCTAGCTTTTAGATGTGTGGCTTGAACTAATACATCATCTAAGCTAGTGGGATTAAACATGAGAATAGTATGCTTTAAATAGCTATGCAGACCACCTATATACTTCAATAAAGTCTCAGGTAAGTCTAATGATATACCTAGAGTTACAGCTCTCTTTCTGAATTCTTGAATATAACTTTGTACACTTTGACCCTTTAATTGATGAAGGAGTTTGCCAACACATCATTGCCTACTACATGTAAGCTAAAGGATAGAATTTCGTTTTGATAGCAGAAACAAATCCATTCCAGGTAGAAATGATTTTACCATGTTTTTGCAGATCATCTTGTGTCTTGCCTTACCACCATACTAGTGCAGTTCCTCCAAATCGAAGGCTAGCCAGCTGAACCTTCTTCCTTTCTAAATCAACATTCTGTACCCTGCAGTATAGATTAATTTGTCTTATCCAATTATCTAGCTTTTCTACATTGAGTTCTCCATCATAAATTGGCAAATCAAACTTCACATTTAATTTGATTAAGGAAGTTTCCTTCTTCTTCTTAGAAGAGCTAGAAGATGATGATGACGAGGATGATGATGGAGGAGATGGTGGAGCAGATAGTGGAGAAGAAATTCCTCCTTTTCCTTTGCCTTCTAGAGGGGCAACTAGAAAAGGTTCCTCTACTCCTTTTTTTGGTTTAGGTGTTGAAGTGCTTTCACCTTGACCCTTCTTAAACTCCATATACATGTCTTCCACCATGGCTTGGAGCATCTTAAAACATTCTATAAATTGAGATTCTAATCCCAATGGAGCTTCTTCTGCCATTCTCCTCTGAGAATAGACTCTTCCAATCTCTGGATTAGCCTCAATAAGTTCTCCTTCTCCTAGTCTGAGCTTTAATCTAGTTAACATTCAAAATCCAGCACAAGCTTGTCTAACCTTAATAAAACCAAAACCAAGCGCTCTGATACCACTTGATCTGAAATGGATACTAAATCAAGAAGAAAAGGTATTACAGAGTCATGTGTAGGAATTCCTATATTACTTAGTGCAATGGATCGAAAAGATTGCAAGTAATACAGGCATTTAACAATTGGAAAACATAACAATTCAACACATGAACAAAGAAAATAATCAAGGAGTTCATTGGACTTCCTGGCTATGTCTCCTGGTCCATGTTTTAGTGTTGACCTTTATATTATGTCTTCAAGAACATAGTTTATAGGTGTGAGCTCAATCAGACCCATAACACAACAACAATGATATTACACAGGGATTTCACTTGAAAAACTCGAGTCTAAAGAGTGCACAGACTCTCCCTCTTAGTGCATCTGATCAACTATTCGTCGCTGTGTGTTTTCTCTGACTCTCTATCTCCTCTCTGTCTTTGAACTCTGGCTTGTCTCTATTTTGTTATGGGATTGATTTTTAAGCTTAACAACACTTATTTGTTCTTTTCCCTGTTCGGGCTCTCTGGCTTTCAGCACTGTCCCTTCATCTCCCTATTGAGCATTTAAACAATCATTGCAAAACGCTTAAGGCTTTGGGGTACAAGGCAACTAATAGGTGGAAAGACTGGTGGGCATGGGTGGAACCAACCGTTTGGCCTCCCCCTAGCACAAATCCTTAAAATGACATATTTTTATTTCCCAAAGGAAATAAATAGAAAACATAGAAAATCTGACAAAACACCAAAGCTGGACTTCAAACGATATAAAGTCTTCCCTATAATCCTCTCGGGTCCGCCTTTTATTACTGTCGCAAGCCCTTTGTATTCCACACCATTGATCTGTCTACGATTTGACAATTTTCATCCAACGCAAAACATCAAGCATTCCACTCAATCTCCACCCTTGATCGACAATCTCCAATCCAATGGCTGACAACCATTCTGGGTGGCCTACTTGCATGGAGATTAACCACCTGAAAAAGCAGTTTTCTCTCTCTTGCAGCGTGCTACTTGTCAGCCAGTATTTGGAATTGAGCAAAGCCTGTCCAATACTACTTACTGCCTGAAGCCTGCCCGAAATACCATTTACCATGGAACTCAAATTATATAAAGCCGCATTTATAAACCCTTTCTGGTCCGTGCATATCATGTAGTATTCGACCTGCTAGTTAAGTCCTCCCCTTTGGAATCTGCGATGTGATATCACCGATTTGATCTAGACTGTTAATCGGCCTGATCCAACAGCTCATTTTTAGAGGGTTTAAGATCCATTTTGGATCAATAACCCTTTCCATAGTTCCAACAAAGATATGATCTTTAGTCTCCTTGCACCTTAGCTCTGATACCGTTCCGGAAAATATGGAGACTTTTATATTATAAATTATTTTCCTTATCATGATAATTACTTATGATGTTAGTTGGTTCTTTATTGCTTCTTTAGTTTTGTTGATCGAGTAATTACAAAAACAATGAAAATCACGAAGAGATAGAGTACAAAAGATATAGGCTTCAAGTTAGGGAAAGACCCCTCTAAGGCGAAAACCCAAAAAATACTTCTCTTCTCCTATAGAATCTACTTACAAAAGAGATTTCCAAGACCCAAATACCAAAGCCAACAAAATTTTCAAGCCCCAACCCAACCCACAACAATATCTTCCTTGAGACAACTTCAAAACTTTGATATTGCTTCCTTGATGCTGCGACTTTGGCCCCTACAACAAAATTTCCACATTGCACTTTTGTCCTCTTGCAACTGCTTCAGAATTTAAGCCTCCTACAATTGAAAACTTAGAAAACCATATCAATACAAGGAAAGAGATCCTTTGAGATAATTTTACTTCTACACATCTTCTTTACCCCCCATCTACTCTTCTTCACCTTCGTTATCACAGATCAGACTTGCTTGAGTGAGTGACCAAATGAGTTGAGCTTCATTCCTTTATATAGCCCTTCTTGAGTTTCGAATTCCCTACCTTTAGGATGACTTGATCTGTTCCTTGGGTCCGAACCTGGCCTTAGGCTTATCCATGAAATTTTCTTGACAAAATAAATATTTTCCTTTATTACAATGAGTCCAAATCAGATTATGATACATGACCAACATTATCATTTATCCTATAAAGACCTAGAAAGACGTAGAAAGACCTAAAAGCACAAAGAACATGTTTTTGAATCAAATCTGAGTATGAAACCCATACTCCTAAAATAAAATATAACTTCTTTTTCTTTCTTCTTTTTTTATGAAGAATATATAATTTGACAGTTACAATTACATCATAATGAAGGTCAAACCTAGTTACAATTTTCAACAAACATTAGAAGATCCATTTGGTCCACCTCGATATGATTTCAAGGAGTGAATTAGATGGGGGGTGGGGAATTATGGAGACATAAATTTTTTATACGACATTACTAATTAAGAACCTATGGAATGATTTCTATGGATGGTCTATGGAAACAAATAGTTAACATTAAATATCTCAAAAATCTGAAGATTGAGGATTGGGTTAGAGATGGAGCACGTGAAAAAAGGATGCCTGATTCATATGGAGGAGTATGATGAAGCACAAACACAAGATTTTTGGGAATTTTATATGAGAGGTAGGAAAGTGGGATAACATCAAAATTTGTTTAGATGCGATCAAGGGTTTGGGGGGTTTACACATGGTCTCATCTCCTCTCATCCAAATTATCCAAGCCAAGGGATTTAAATTTCTTTTCCAAATTTGCAAAGATAGATAATCAATTATTCATTCAATAGTATGGATGAGTGATAGGGATCTTAGCCTCCCAAAGGTACACACAATGTAATGGTAATTATACAGAAGTAGGATCAGTCAAGCAAATATTTGTGTGTTAGAGAAAGAGGATTGATTAAAGTGGAGAGGTAACATATATGCTAGTAAACTGACATTCAAAGAGGTATATATACACCTGATATAGGGGTGAAAGGAGCCAGATTAGGATATGTGGTTATCTAGATCATGGAGGTGTATGATTCCAGTGAAGGTGAAATGCTTCATGTGGTTGGCGATTTTTAACGAGACCTTGACTTGGCATAACCTCATCAAAAGACATTTCCATAGACCAAGCATATCATGTTTGTGTGGGGAATCAAATGAAGAGGTTATCTACCTGTTCCTCAAATTTCCTTTTACGACTTCTTTTTGGAAGGAAGACATAAGGTTGCTAGATATATAAATAGATTGGAACATTTCATCTATAACCAATTGCATTCAACAAAAGATAGAAGGGAACAAAGAATACATTATTCATCCCTTCTACATCTTTTGCGGCATATGGAGGAGTAGGAGCACCAATATCTTCGATCAAAATGTCCATGACATCAGAATAAAAAAAATGAAGGTAGTGGCATATTTTCTATATATTAGGCCTTAGTAGCCAAGGTTTCAAAGGAGGAATTGCATATTTAGAAAGATTGGGTCATTGGGGCTAGTAGGATTCTTTGATGGGTCATTATCTTTAGGGATTTGTGGCTTTGGGGCTCTTATAGTCCCATAGTCTATTTAGTTCTACTACTTTTGGTGGAATGGTGGAGTAGGCACCAATAACAAATATGAGCTTCTAGCTTTGTGTGTGGTGTTAATGTGTGCTAAATGGATGGACACCGATGATATGGTTGTCATGGGTGACTCAAACACAATTATAGATTGAGAGGCGTTATATTTTTTTGGACCACCCTCTCTCATCTATTGGATGTAGTGTATTAGATTCCTAACCTTATCATTCAACAAAATCTCCTTCTCACACATCTTTAGGGAGCAAAACTAGGTGGATGATCTCCACTCTAAATGTAGGAACACGGTTGTTCCAGACATTATTCATTTCTCTACTTTCGCCAGCAAGAAAATATACAACTCAAGGTCTTTCAAATTCCAATCCTTCCATGATTGGGACAATATTTACATGCTAGTACAGTGAGATTCGATCCACAGAGATAGTTACTGTAATATGGGAAAGAAAAATATTTTTCTTTTGGGGCACTTTTCTTGTAGGAAGTATTAACCTCCAGTCTCTAATCATTCTTTCAGTTATTAGGTCATAATAGCTATGAAGTAGGAAAGTTACCTTTTATTTTTCTATATTATCCTAGAAATATTACATAGAAAGAAGTTTGTAGGCACACAAAGGATCAATATGAATGGATGTACTATGTATTATGAGAGTTTCAGAAACATGGGATTGTAGCCATCTTTTGTTAGCAATAAAAGATAGTCATTTTTTTTCTGGTTGAAAAAAAATACTTAACTTTGATGAGCATGGTTATCATATATTGTTGATATTATCGTTATGATGAGGAGTAAATTTTGAGATATTTTATATTATATTTCATATAAAAATTGAGGAAATCATCTTTATCACAAATCCAATTGTAAATTTAGTAATGGAAAAGGATAAATGGAAAATGAAAAACTTATTATGAACTTAACAAAAAAATTGAAAGTCATAACAATAAACTCCCTTTTCTAGCAATCAACTCTTATGTTATTTTATATGATTGTGATTTTGTGTTGTAATATATTTAAACAATAAAAACAATAATGCAAAAATATTGGGTAATTGAAAGTGTTTTAAAACTTATAAATTTGAAATTGATTATACTAAATACATTATTAAATTTAAATTTAAAGAGAAATTGTAATGTAATAAAGAGTTAAAGGATTAAAGAAAATTAAAATTATGCCATGGTTGAAGAAGCCTACAATGAGGATGGAATGGTGTACTATGTTGATGAAACAAAAGATGAGGAAAGCACAAAATCCACACCAAAAACATGAGTTGTTTCTCTTCTATATTAAATACAAAATCTTGATTGATTATAATTGAACCCAATATGATGTATTTATTTTATCTAACTAGCGACTTAACTGAAGCTCACTTAAACTAACTACTTCATGCAAACTCACACTAACTTGGATTTTCTAAATCCATATTGAACTCAAACTAACTCAAATTAGCTCAGACTCTGCATGTGGGAGTAATTACCTATTTTAAACACTCCCCATTAATCATGACCACTAACCTAAGACACAACTCATCATAAATAATATTCATGTTGTTCTAAGTCTCAACTAGGCTTACAACTCTTAAGTTTTCTCTATGAAACTCAAATAAATATTTTTCTAATGGATTAGCAAATATAGCTGCACACTAATCACTTGATTTAAAAGGCTCTAAATACAATTATCGATTTCTCACAAGTTATCTTATAAAATGCTATATATATATATCTATCTATCTATCTATTATTATATATATAATATATATATATTATATATATATATATAAATATATATATATAGATATATATATATAATATTATAATAATATATATAATAATATATTAATATATATAAATATATCTGTTTTCTCTTTTGATGAGCAAAACTATTTTGAATCATGCAATGTTGAGGCATTGTCAGAATACATTATGGTGATCTGTTCTGTTTATGTCAATGTACACCCAAAACTTTGTGTAATCATAGTAATTGACACATTGTTGATGTTTTCACTACATATTCTTCTTTTGTTGATGAAAGTGTCACAATAGGATGCTTCTTAGATGCCCATGAGATTACTCTTGAACCGTAATGAAACACATAAATAGAAGCTATTTTTTTGTGATCCAAACTTCCCACAAAGTTATTGTGATTATATCCAACCAAAAATTTTGTTTATATGTACGGATACAATATGCCACAATTTGAAACTCTTCTATCCATCTCAAAATCCTTTTGCCATCTTTCCATTGTACGTATTTTGGTGACTCCATAAATATAGAAATCAGACTAACTCCATGCATAATAACTAGTATTGTAGCTATGAGATACATAAGGCTGCCAACCAATCTTTTGAATATATTTGGATTAACATATGAAACTTCATTATACTTACTTAACTTTATAGTTGTTGCTACTGGTGTTGGTGCGGGTTTACAACTTTAATTCTAAATCTTTTCAACAATTGTTTTGCATATTTATTTTGAAAAATAAAAATATGTTTCTATGATTTCTCAACTTATATGCAAAGAAAATATTTGATAAGGCCAAGATATTTCATTTCAAAATCTTTCTTCATTGCTACTTTAAACTGATCTAGTTCAATATCACCTATATAAATCATATCATCTACATACAAACAAATGATCAAAGTTTATCCATGTTGATTTAGCTTTGTGTACATGGTTGTTTCAATGTTTATTTTGGTAAATTCATTCCCAATTATATAACTATTAATTATGCTATATTAGGCTCTTGGATTTTTTTTATTCCATAGAGCACCTTCTTCAATCTGTAAACTTTGTCTTCATGGCCTTCAACTTCATAACTTGGAGGTTGTTTCACATAGATTTCTTGTTCCAAAATTTCATTTAAGAAGGTTAATTTGATGTCCATATGATACACTTACCACTTATATTGAGTTTTTATTTCTAAAAATACACTTCTAGTGTCCAACTTGAATACCATAGAAAACATTTCTCCAAAGTCTATTCTTGGATGCTTCGAGAACCCTTTTCCTACAAGCCTTGCATTCAATATGTCAATCTCTCCTTTTACATTCAACTTCATCTTATAGACCATTTTCAAACCAACAAGATTCTTATCTTTAGGTAACTCAACCAAATCCCAAGTATCATTTTTATCTATAGATTCTACTTATTTGTCCTTAGCTTTCCACTAAATTCACATGTTTGATATCTTCTTCAAATGATGAGCACTGAAATGGAAATAGTGAAAAAGTCAAACTGGAATCATAATAAGCAGAAATATCCTGCAAACATCTCATTTTTCTCTTATAATTACTTGATTCATTACCTAATTGATAGCTGGGAGTATTTCGATAACCAATCTACTTGACGATCTAGAATATCATGTAGTCCTTATTGGCATGTGTTTTATTGTTTTCATTTCCTATGATCCTTGTTGCTTATGTTCTGCTACTTCTTCTTCTTCTCTGAGTGGTAATTTTTCATCAATACTTTTGTCTACAATCTCATTCCATGACTCATGTTCTTTGAACACCACATCTCTATTGATTATAATCTTTTTGTGACAGGTTTATATAATTTATATGGTTTTGAATTCTCACTATACCGATTAAATATACACTTTTCACTTTTATCATCTAACTTGCATATGAGCTCTGTAGGTACATGCACATATGCTATGCATCCAAACACTCTAAAATGAGATACATTAAAAGGCATCCTTGACCATGCTTATTGTGGAAATTTATTCATCACTCTTTTTGTAGGGGATATGTTTCTCACATAAAAATGTCATGCAACTTCTTCTACCAAGTAATGATTTGAGAATATTCGTCCTTTTAGCATGCTCCTTTCCATGTTCATATTCATTATGTTTTTTCTCCCAACTACACCATTCAATTGCAATGTATATTTGGTTGTAAATTGTCTTTTGATTCCATTTTTTTGTAGTAAGCATGAAATTCATTTTAATCATATTCTCCACCACAATCTGAGCTCAATACTTTGATTTGACAGTCACTTTAGTTCTCTCCTAGGGATTTGAATTATTCTAATTGTCAAAATTCTAATACTTCTTGTTAAAAAAATAAGTCCACATCTTTCTAGGGAAATCATCATTAAACATAAGGACATAATAACTTCCACCAATCGACTATTTCTACATGGGTCAACAAAAGTTTGTATGAACCAACTATAGTCATTTATTCTTTATATGCAACTCCTTTCAAAAAAAATTCACAGTGTTTATTTCCAAAGATACAACACTCATAGTAGCTAGAAGGTTGTTAGATTGGAGGTAATCCTCTAACCATGCCTTTATATTACAACAATCTCAAACTAGAAAAATGAAAATGTCCAAACCAAAAGTGACATAACCAATAATCAACACATGCAACCTTGAAAAAACTATCCTGATTTACGTAATTCATGATCAAAAGGAAAACTTTGTTCTTTGGCATTTGCACCTTTGCTACCAGCTACTTGCTTGGAGGATTTTCATATATAATACAATCTTGTCCCTTAAATGTAACTTTGTATCATTTATGCATTAATTGACCAACACTTATTAGATTATATGTAGAATAGGAACATAGTATGCCTCTGAAATTATCTTTGTCTCCCCTTGCTTGGTCAACATATTGGCCACTCCTTTTCAATCTACATCCACAGTTTTGTCAGTCTCCAATTTTACCTCTCCCTTGACTGATTCATTTAGATTTGAAACTAATTCATGTTTCCAATCATGTGGTTACTACACCCACTGTCTAATAAACAAATGTTATTAGAGGATTCATGCATTGTATGGTAAGCTAGGAACATGGATTCACTATTTTCTCTAGATGCATTTTCTCTTTTCTTTCATTGATAATTTATCCTCTTCCTGCAATCATGTGCATAGTGACCAAATTTACTGCAATAATAACATATCACCATTGATTTATCAATTATTTTCTTATTTATTAAACTTTTGTTGTTGTGTCCGCTTTCTTCATCTTGCTCTTGTTTCTCATCTCTTTGAACACAATTCCTTCTTCCTCGACCTTTGCCTCTCTATCTACCTCTACCTCTTCAAATAAAAACATGGCTTTTAAAAGTAGTTTTTATGGAGTGTTCCTTACTTTTGTTTATCCTCATTCATCAACTAACATCAATACCAAATTCTTGCATTCTTCAATAACTATTAGTACAACATCAAATTTAGTAGACAAAGATCTAAGGACCTTTTCAACAATTGTTTAATCCTTAATGTCATCACCATATATTCTTGAATTGTTTACAATTGTCAAAACCTGGCTCATGAACGAATTAATATTCTCTATTTATTTCATTTGTAGATTTACAAATCCTCTTCTAGTATTCTAAAACTTAATAATATTTACTTTGGCCATATCTTGATAGCTCATTGTCAACATCTCCCACGCTGACTTTGCTGAATTCGTGGTCATGATTTTTTGAAATATATTTTCATCCATTACTTGTTGGATAAGTTGCAATGCATCTACATTCTTCTTTTTGTTTACCTCAATTGGTCATTTCATGCATTTGTGAGAGCTTTTTCTGCTCCATCATCTGTAAGTTCAACATATCTAATCGTAATGTAATCCCAAACGTCTTGAGCTCGTAACATAATCTCCATCTTAATAACTCATATCATAGTTCTTCCCCATGAACAATGAAAGCTGCAACTGAAAACTCATTGAAACCATACCTTCTTCTCTTTAAGCTAAAAAAAAGTATGCCAAAAATAAAACCCTTTCTTTTGAGTTTTTTTTTAATAATAAAATTAAAAATAAATACTCTTTCTTTTTTTAGATTACTTTATAAAGACCTACACATATAATATGTTTAAGCAATTGAATTTTTAGAAGGGCTGATGCACCTTTCGACAGATAATAGCTGCAATGAAAACCAAACATTCGCTCTTTGGTAATTTTCCCAAAAACATCACACCTTACATGTCGGATGGGTGAAGTCTATGCATGAAAATGTCACATTACTTTTGTTTTAGGGTTGTGTGATCTTCATCACATTTTTTTTTTTAATCTTGTAGACCTTCCTCTCTTGATATGGTGGTGGCTTTCTAGGTTGCTCACCTTCTTCCATCTTCTCAAATTTTGTAACTATTTCTCGACTTTTATAGTAATTTGATGGAATGGAAAAGGAGGGAGGTACAAAATTCAATCAAAAAATAGGAACGGTTACTCTTCTATTAAACACAAAAATTTGATTGATTAAAATTGAATGCAATATAATATATTTATTCTATCTAACTAGTGACTTAAGTAAATCTCACTTGGACTAACTACTTCATGCAAACTCACTTTAACTTGACCTTTATAAACCTAGACTAACTCAAACTAACTCAGGCTAACTCCAATTAACTAAAACTATGCATTGGGAGTAATTACCTATTTTTAACATATGTGACAAAAAACTATGTTTTAAAACTAACTCTACTGCATTATAGATACCAAATAGTCTTACTAGCATACCAAGATATTTGTTGTGCAAGTTGTGCTAAGCAAGTACATTGATTATTAAGAAATTTGTCAATAAGTAGATACATTGGAAAGACAAAATGGCCTTTTGGTCGCTTTTTTCTCCCCAGTGGTTCATCAGCATAGAGAAAAGCTTTACACAACACGAATACTAACTTCTTAGGGCACCACTCTCATGGTTTATTTCAGTAAAGATATTAATGATCAATATGTTCCACATTCATCAAGCCATGGCTTCTACTCTCTTTTTGGTTTCCTATAGCCCCCCTTACATTATATATTACTTTGTCTTGTCTCTAATTTCCTTATGGATAGAACAATCAAATTTATAAGTTATGATGAAACTTTCCTACTTAAATGTCTATTATAACATAGTTTAAGGTGTAGTTTATCTCTTAACTTTTGTGTGGACCTTTTGGTTAAAATGTTTTATAAACTTATCTCATAATCATCTTAAGTAGTCCAGTTTCCTTTAAATAGACAAACTCTAAAGTTT
>APFE030392352.1:33662-139449 GCA_000404065.3 Pinus taeda | reverse complement strand
ATTATTGAAATAATAATAATAATATTATTAAAGAACGTTGGACATCAATAGGGTGTTGAATTTTAGAGACATTGAGAAGTGTGGGGGATCTCCAACATATACCTTTTTGTGACATTAGACAAGTGATTCTTGGTAGGTAGATTACATGTGAGAGATCTTAAGTCATTACTCCATAATGCACTATGGATTGTTTGTATTAGAAACAATTTTAATGGTTTTGTTTTGGAAACCTATGTGGAGTCTGAAGTGATGGCGGGTGGGTACTAGGTAGAATTTGAGTGCTTCGATGGTGGCATGGAGTATATCGTATTTTCTCTCAGAATATCTCCCCACGTTACCAAGCTCTAGTCTAAGCAAGTACGTTGAACAAAGAAATTATGTGGTTCTAGGAGGTGAAATTATTTGCACATTTGTGAAGCTACATAATGGTCTTAGTAGGGTGGTGAGGGACAATGGTAACTCTGGTGTGCAAGCACTATTTGTGGTGGTCTTGTGGGTAATTTATATTGCCTTAAACTATAATATGTATTTCGTTTACTTGCCACTTTAATATCTTGGTTTTTGTGGTGTGCTTTGATATAAAAATGTGGGGTTTTAACTCTGAGGTTTTTTGAGGAGTGGTGTAACATGTTTTTGTTTTGGGAGTAAAGGAAGTATATAGCTGGTGTAAAGGTAATGCAAGACTTTGGCCTATTCCTATAGCCAAAAAGTGCTCATTCCGGTGGACATAACACATCGTATATTTGATCCCCTCTCTTCTCCTTTATGGGGCACATCAGAAGTCTCATTATGTTAGACATAGAGGAGAATCAGGTATTCACAGTTTCTCAGTTGAAATTTTGCCAATACACTTCAGCGGTGCTGTATTGAATCCTAGTTCGTCTTCCTAGTAGAACATAGAGAGCGGTGAACTACCACTCAAACTTTGGTTGGATTAATTGTCTCTGTCAATCTAATTTGGAAACTGATTTCATTGAGGAAGACTTTACAAGGGTCCATGTAGGTCTTGGTGATAAAGATATTGGGAATTATAATCTATGCAAGACAATAGATGGGATGAACATGCGCCAAGTCTAGAGACACCAAATGTCTCTAGGGAGAAGTCTTGGAGAGACTATGGATCCTCCATTTCCATTTTCTCTCGCTCAGGATGGAAACCCTCCTTCTCCTAAACAAATGGTCGTCAATCTCCATTAGTTTCATTCTTCTACTGCCTAGTTGGATCAGGCTCGCCAAGACGACCACAATGTTATCCTAGATTTCATGGAACATGTGCATCAAAATTTGTGGCAAACCTATGACAGATTGGTTGGCTTGTGGAGAGGACAAAGGAGATTCTAATAACATTTGGATCAACTAGAAACCAGGATTTCTCATATGGAGGGTCATGTCCATTGCGAGCTTAATACCCCATCTTCTGTAGGCTTAGATCTAGGTCACCCACTTTCAGTAAATTTAGATGTAAATTGATGTGTTGCGATTGTTTCCATATGTTATTTATTTTTTGGAAATGGGTACTAGTTAGTGTAGGTTGAACGTTGTCTATTTGGAAATATATTTTGTATTTGGGAATTCCCCTATTGGGCATTAAATATAGTCAGCATGAGGCCAACAAGTTTTTTGGAAAATTGTTAAAACATGGTAGTCTTCTAAAGTAATAGAAATCCTTTATTTTCCAAAAAAAATAAAAAAAATGGTTGGGAAGAAAAATATCTTTAATTTTTTTTTTTTCAAAATTTGTATCATTGAATGTAGATTATAATTCTAAAACAATTATTATTTTTTCAAAATTTACTCTATTAAATGTACATGCTAATGATATAAGGATCATTATATCTACAAAATTCACAATATTAAATGTAGATGCCAATGGTTAAGGGATCATTATTGCTTAGTTGTAATGGCGAATGTAACATTGTTTCACTTTAATGCGACATTAATCAAAACAAGCATTGAAAGTAATGAGAGATGTTTAGGTTTGATAAAATATTCTCACAATCTAAATATAGTGTTGAGTGAGAGGAATGTTTCTATCACTTAAATTAAATAAATTTTTTGATGAATTTTTTTTGAAAAAATATAATGTTATATCTTTATTGAAAATAATATATTTGTAGTTGTTAGATGGTCGATACTTTTCTACACCAAATTGATAGGGTTTACCAAAACATCTATGATTAGGTTTCTCGGTTAGCCTTAAATTTCTATTTCTTATTGTGACATAGCCTCTTTTGATGCCAAGCTAGAAGGAAAATCCAATGGGGATTAAGAGTGGAAAGCTTATAATGAGGATTCTTCTAAAAACAAATTACCCCTACTACATCTGCAGATTTTTTGAATTGAGAAACATGGTAAGCTAAAATATATTTTCGTTACATGGTGAAGGAAACTAAAAGTCCCACATTTGAGATAAAATCCATGAGAGGAACGAAATACATTCAATTCATGTAGGATCATGCATTGATTATGAAATTTCTTGGTTTTCTCCCCATGGAACGAGCTCTTATCATTTGGATTCAAAACAAATGGAAACCCAAAGGCAATATAGATTTGGAATTGGTAGCTACGATGTTTTTCACAAAAAAAATTGTTATCTTAGAGAATCACACTTAACTATTTTAGGGAGGACCATAATTCTTCAATTTTGTGGGACTATATTTGCAGTTATGACCAAAACACTTTTTCTAAGATAAGGAAAGTTTCATGATTTCTTTAGTTTTTATCTGATTATACACCCAACCGACAGAATTATAGGAGGAAGAAACCCTTGAAGGTATAGGTAATACCCTCAGCCACTATGTTAAATCTTTGGAGTTCATCAAATGGGGCAGATATATCTCCTAAGCATGGATTTGTGTGTGTATAGACATCGCACAACCATTTCCAACATCCATAGATATATATTCCAAGGATGCTATTTGGAAAGAATTGATGGTCTATGAACACATCCACTTCCATTGTAGATGATCCATTGAATATGGAAATTTGTTTTAAAGGTTTCAGACTAATCATTGCTGAAACAGATCAACACTAGGATATCGTTGCATACCAAGATATCTTCACTATGGTAAAAAACCAAAGAAAACACACCAAATCTCAAGATTCCTTACACGAGCATTAAAAGGTCAAGACCAAGAAAATTTATGAAGCTCTTGCAAAAAAATCTCATGAAGACCCTCACGCAGCCCAGGTGACTAACCAACTAGAGTTGTCTTCAACTAGAATGAAAATACATAAGGATAAATTAGTTAATCTCACAATCTTAAACACTCATGTTGATCCTAACAAGTCTTCTACAACTATAAAAATCAAATTTTTCATGATGGAGGCTCTCTCACAATATGTTCCATAAGGTGGAGATGAAATGGAATTCGACTCTATACACCTCCAACTAATGGAAGCTGATTAGAAGAACAAATGCCCTAAGTCAATCCCTGAAAACCAAGTTTAGATATTAAATAAAGCACTAATTAAGGCTAAGACCAAGTTTCATATAGATCAGGAACATTACAGTCATTTTCCCTTCATCCTTGCAGTCAATATGCAAAATCCCAAAGATTTTCAAAAGCTGCATAAGGATAATTATTGCAAGGGAATATGCAACAACAAGTAGTGACTTCAATAAATCGGTGAGATTCTAGTGAATTTAGGTAGAATTACTTTTATGAAAAAGGAATTTTCAGCTAACGCTCACTCAACATAACAAAAATAATTTCGTACAACATACAAGGCCTAAATTGCTTAGGAAAGTAAAGGATTCTTATTAGTCTTCTTCACCAAGACAAACCTAATGTTATGATGATCAAGGGACCTAAGAACTCCCATGTAGGTGTTAGAATGATGGCTAATGTGATGTCCATGATGGAAGCCTACATGATAGAGAAGTCAACATGATGGTTATGTAGATGCTACAGGTGATATGAACAAAGGAATATTAGTTTAGAGAGAGATGGATTGCAAATATCATGCATGAGAAGGCATATGTGGGTATTTTGAAGAAAGATCATGTACATATGCAAGTATGGTGAAGGGAAGTCATGTACATAATCTGCACCATGGTTATTGGAATACCAGGGGTATTTACCATGGTATTGGCCCATAGTAATGAGTGAGACAATGATTATTTGATCCTGTTGAAGAATAACAATGAAATTACTAAAGGATTGGCCAAAGGTATTGTCTAAGGCTAAATCTATATAAGGTGATGGAGATCAAGGTGTTAAGTGTAAAAGTTATGGATTATTAATGTGTAATCTGGTCTAAAACATGTGTGCACCAAGGAACATGGAAGAATCTTAGATCTGATAGATCTAAAAGAATAATAATAAATATGCTTGCTTGATCTGTCTGTGATTATAGCTAACAATGATAGATCTCTAATTATAATAATGCTCTGATGTGGATATTTTATGGTGAAGTATGCACAATATGTGTTCTGGTTGTAGTGAAGGTTTGACTTAGTGATTTTAGATTTATACATTATTTTTCCTCTTAGAGATCGTGCGCATACATGTATCGTCATCTATGTATTCACATATACATTACACAAAAGTTTGGAATTTGTACGCAGGTATTAAGAATGGGGAGTGTGACATACATTGATATCCTATGTAAAAGTCATGTATACATGCTAGGGTTTTGTAGTATGGGTTGTTGATGATATTTGATTGGTTATGTTGTGTTTTCTGTTGTCTATCAATGATGTCTCTCTCATGATAATCTGTGTTTTACAGTATTGGTTGGGTTGATTTGATTATGCAATGGAATTTTGGATAGTGATAATGCTACTGTATGGTTTTCAGTATTTGGTTAAGTATTACAATGATTCAGATATAGAAGTTAGTGATTTCTTTGTCAGGGGAAGTGCATACATACGTGGGTATGATTTAGAATAGTAGCGTATATATTCTGATGTATTGTTGATCATGGTTTCCAGTGTCAACATTATGTATATGTGATGAAAAGAGTGTGACTTGGTATGATCTCTTTATGATTGGTTTGATATAAGTGGTTGTGCATTGATATGAATTGGTTTGATATGGTTGCAATAAATGTTTGAGATTCAGATTTTGGTATGATTATGGTATAGTGTTTCAGGTTGTTCAATGATTGGATAGGTTATTGAGTGATTGGTTTCAAAATTGTTATTTGATTTGAGATTAATGATAGAAGTGGGTCCAATCTGAAAATATGATGAAAGGTGGCACAGAATTTTGATGTTTTGAGTCAGGTTGATCTCGTATGAAACATTATGAAATGTGGTTTGCAAGAGGTGCTGAGGGTTGGAGCCTTTAGTGAGGAAGTCGAAGCTTCCATCAAGTAGTAAGCTAGAGAATTTTTATAGGGGGTAGGATCTCCCTTTTGGTATGAGCTGATAAATGAGATGAGGGGTTATAACTCCCTTCCAGTGGGTGCTGGCGAATGAGAGAAGGTTGTAGCCTTCTTCAGGTGCATTATTGCGTACTAGTATGAGTCTGTGCTAATACAATATTGTAATATGTTTTATTTTATGGTAAAAGAAGAAGACAAATATGACCACAATGACAGTTTTCTCCCATATTGGTTTTCTACCTAAAATTCTGGTGTTCATGTGTGATTGATATGTTTCTCGTGTGTTGATGATATTTCTACTCTTTACTGCTTCTTAATAAATGAATAATAAAGTAATGATGCATTCGTTAAAGATGAACTGATCATGAAATATATGAAATGTTAGTTGACTAGATATATGTTGTTTTCCTTTACTAAAGTCCCATACATACATTCGTTTCTTGAATGACAATAGTGTATGGACATCAAAATAAGAAAAAAAAATTTGAAGTGAGTTTAAAAATATTGATTCACCCCCCCACTCCACTGGTTAGTATTTTTCCTAACAATTGGTATCAGAGCTGGTCACTTCAGTTGAATCTTAACCGCTTGGACATGATCAAATATTGTGGGAAAGAAGAATATATCTCAACGAAATGAGTCAAAAAATTATGGTAATATATCAAATGAAGTGACTATTATAGATGTGAGAAAATGTTCAGCTTTTGGAGCACCTCGCTTTCTATTGAGCAAGAATGAAGAAGACAATAACAAAGAATCATTAGGTATGGGATTTTGTTCTAACTATGGTCCATTTCCCTGTCTATGTAATAATGATGATAGTGAAGATAATAGTGAATCAACTGAAATTTCTCTCATGGGTAGAAGTGAAAGTAAGCACTCTAGAAAGAAAACATATTAAAAAATGATGGCCCTAGAAGCAAAAGAACAAGTCAAGTTAAAAAGAATGGAGAATAGAGTTATATGTATGGTGAAGGGAAGTTACATACGTAATGTCTACCATGGTAATTGGAATACCAGGGGTATTTACCATGGTATTGGCCCATAGTAATGAGTGCGACAATGATTATTTGATCCTGTAAAATAATACCAATGGAATTACTAAGGGACTGGCCTAAGGTATTGGCTAAGGCTAAAGCTATATAAGGAGATGGATATCAAAGTGTTAAGTGTGAAAGTTATGGATTATTAATGTTTAATCTAATTTGAAATAGGTGTGCACCAAGGAGCATGGAAGGAGCTTAGATATGATAGATCTAAAAGAATAATAATAAATATGCTTACTTGATCTATATGTGATTATATCTAACAATGATAGATCTGTGATGATAATAATGTGTTGATGTGGATATGTGCTGCTAAAGTATGTGCAATATGTGTTGTGTTGTATTAAAGGTTTGACTCAATGATTTTAGATCTATGTGTTGGCTTTCCTCTCAGATATCACGTACATATGCATATCATCTTGTATGTAGTCACCTATACATTATGCAAAAGTTCAAAATCTATACACTCCCCTATAAAAGTCACTTATACATGCTAGGGTTTTGTAGTATGGGTTGTTGATGATATTTGATCACTTAAATTGTGCTTGTTGTTGTATCTCAATGATGTCTCTCTCATAATAATTTGTATTTGATAGTACTAGCTAGTTTGATTAGGAGTGGAATGTTGGATAATGATAATGTTATTGTATGGTGTTCAATATTTGGTTCAATACTATAATGATTCAGATGAAGAAGTTAGTGATTTGATATTTGTACATAGATGTTCCTCAGGGGAAGCACGTACATAAATGAGTTTGATTCAAAATAATAACGTATGTATTCTGATGTATGGTTGATCATTATTTGCAGTGACAACACTATGTCTCTATGGTGAACAAAGTATAACTTGTATGATCTTGTTATGATTGGTTTGATATAAGTGGTTGTGCATTGATATGAACTGGTTTGATTTGGTGGCAATAGATGTTTGAGATTCATTGTTTGGTATGTTGATGGTATAGAGTCTTAGCTGGTCCAATGATTGTATAAGTTATTCAATGATTGGTTTCATAATTGTTATTTGATTTGAATTTAATGATGGAAGTGGGTCTAGTCTAAAAATATGATGAAAGGTGGCATACAAGTTTTACATTTTGAGTTAGGTGGGAATAGTATGAAACATTATGAAACATGGTCCACAAGAGGTATTGATGGTTGGAACCTTCAATGAGGAAGTTGAAGATTTATTCTAATAGTAGATGGAAAATTTGTAGAGGGTGTAAGAGCTCCTTTAAGGTAAGATCCAATAAACGAGATCAAGGGGTTGGAGCTCCCTTCTAGTGGTGTTGGAGAATGAGAGAAGGTTGTAGCCTTCTACAGGTGGGTTCTTGTATACTAGTATGATTCTACATCAATACAATATTGTAATATGTTTTGTTCATAATAAAAGAAGAAGACAAAGACAATGACAACGATAGTTTTCTCCCACATTGGGTTTCTACCTTAACTCTCGGTGTTCATGTGTGATTGATATGTTTCTTGTATATTGATTATCTATCTACACTTTATTGTTGCTTAATTAATCAATAATGAAGTAACGATGCATTAGTTAAAGTTGATTTGATGATGAAATATATGAAAAGTTAGTTGACTAGATATACGTTGTTTTCATTTAGTAAATTCGCATACATATTCTAGTTTCCTGAATGAAAGTAGCATATGGAAATTATAATAAGAAAAGAAAATTTGAAGTGTGTTTCAAAATACTAATTCACCTCTCCCCCCCCTCCTATCTCAATATTTTTCCTAACAATTGGTATCAGAGCAAGTCACTTCAGTTCAACCTTAACCACTTGGAGTGGATCAAAGATGATGGGAAAGAAGAAGATATCTCAAAGGAAGGAGTCAAAAAACTATGGTAATATATCATATGGAGTGACTATTATAGATGTGAGGAAATATCCAGCTTTAGGAGAACCCCGCTTTCTATTTATCAAGAATGAGAAAGATAGTTACAAAGAACCATTAGGTACAAGATTTTTTTCTAATTGTGGTCCATTTCCTTATCTATGAAATAATGATGATAGTGAATATGATAGTGAATCAACTAAAATTTCTCTTATGGGTAAATGTGAAATTAAGCATTCTAAAGAGAAAATAGATTCAAAATTGATGGCCCTAGAAGCATAAGAACAAGGAAATTGAGAAATAATGGAGAATAAAGGTATGTGTATGCTAAGTAATGATAACTATTAAGAATGGAAAGAAGAGATGAATTCTAAGTTAATCAATATAGGATATGATGTTTGGAATTTAGCATGTAATGGTTGTGCTAAATCCTCTCCATCGAGTGAATAATTACAAAAGAATAATGTAGCATTAAATGAAATATTTGGTAACATACCTGATTTAGGATTAGGAAATATTATGCACTATTAAACTCCAAAGGATGTATGGGATAGTATTCAGGAAATCCATGAAGGGAAAACAAAAGAATATTGTTCATCAGGAGAACCAACAGGTAATATTATTTCTAAAGAAAATAATGATAAGTATGTTATGTTAGATGGAGTTATTGATTCAAAAGAAGAAAAATTAGAAGAAGTTTTTAATCTTATAAGAAAACTTGATTTTTCGTTTAAAAGCATTATTCATTTTAAGAATAAGTTGCACAGAAATGATAACAAGGATCATGATGTAGTAGAATATGAACAATATCATGAAGGAATTAAAGCTAATATCATCTCTTTAAAAGTTGATCTTCAAAAATCAAATAAGTGAAATAAAGAGATGCTTCAAGTATTTGAAGAACAAGAGAATGGTTTGAAGAAATAGATCAGAGAACTAAAGGAGCAATTGGAAGAAGGAATAAAGGTTGAAGAAGGAATGAGGAAACAATACCAGGTAAGGGAATAACAATACCAAATAATGGAGTTTGAGGTAAACAATCTAAAAGGTAAAAATAAAAGGGTAAACACCTGAGACTTTAAGATAGTACTAAGACTTTTGATAACATTCGTAGTAATCAAAGGTCTCCTTCTATTAAATCTAGTCTCGTTTTTCATGAAACTATAAAAGGAGAATATAGTTCAGAGGCTTGTACAAGGATCTTGAAAGATAACAATATGAAATTTGAAATTCTTCACAAAGAGATAAGAATTAGACTAGATCAACATCTAAGGAAGATGAATTTTCAAAAGAAACCATTTGCTCCCAATAATAGAATCTTTAATCAATTCTCTCCTCTGACCAATAGTTTTGAATGCTTTATATGTCATAGTTATCGAAATGTTGTTGTCAGTTGCAGAAGCAGACTGTCTCAATCTCAAGCAAGTAGTTGTTTCACAAGAAGATCATCAACATCCAGCTACTCAGGTTTCTTTAAGGGATATTGTTTTTCTTGCAACATATTTAGTCACAGAGCTATTGATAGCAATAGAAGTAATATGAAAGAGAAATATTATGACTCCTCTACACTATTTTCTGGTCATATAAGATGTTATGCTTGTAACAAGTTTGGGCATGTAGCAAACAAATGTAGTAACAAATCATTGAACTTCCACAGACAACACAGAAAGTAACCAGATAAGAATATTGTTACCAAAAGACTCGAGAAAGATGGATCCATTGACACTTCTCATAATAAGCAGAAAGAAGAAGAATGTTTAAGTTGTGGTCTTTCTCTTTGCTCATTTGAAGATGAATATGAATGGTACATAGACAACAAATGCTCTCATCACATGAATCAAGACAAGAAAAAGTTTGAGTCTCTCAAGAAAAACAAAGATGGTAAGGTTGTTCTTGGAAATAGTGCTCCATGAAAAGTTCTGGGAGAAGGTAGAGCCTAAATTAGTAAGTATAGAAGAGTAGATGATACATTAGTAGTTGAAGGGATAAAACAAAATATTATAAGTGTAGGTCAAATGTTAGATAAAGGAAATATAATTGTGTTTACATAAACCAAATGCAAGGTTATAGATGAAGAAATTTGAAAGGTCATAGCAAGAGGATATAGAAATCCAGACAGATTATATGTGTTTATATAGAAGAATTTAGGCAGAAATGAGGGATAAGTCTTCTTCTTTATATTCAGAATAAAAGAAGACAGTTTCCACTATAGTCTATTTTGTTTAAAGCATATGTCTAACACTAAATGTAGAAGTGATATGAAGTACATGAACTCATGAAGAGAAGGTGATAAATATTAGGTTCGCAGGATCAGTAGTATATGATCTCAAGGGGAGATATTCTTTAGTATCTTGGTGATAATTCTCTAGTTTGGTTTGATATTTATTTCTTGATGCTTATACTTTTAACATTGCATTGATGAGATAACAGTGAATAAGAACATGTATGGTATGTTTAGGAGGAGTTGTGGTTATGAAAGTTCAGTAGTTTACTTTCTGTATGTAGATACTATGATGTATGGTCACATATACATGCAAGTATTGATCTATACATTCTTGTATGTCTCTCTAATATGAAGAAACAATAAGACATAATCAGGAGTGTTTCTGATACTGTTCAATCTGTTATTATTTGGTTTTTTGGTTCTGAAAGTGATTTGTCATAATCTGTTAATGATGCTCAGTGGTGAGCACCAGTATTGTAGCAAAAATGTTGCAACTCCTGGGCTTCCTACTTTACTCTTATCAACCGGGTATTTCGTAACAAACTTGGAAGCGATGGAGCTGTATGCACAAGTACTAGTTCTTACTGCAAGCTGTCACTTGGTCAGTTGGCACATGATCACTAGGAGCTCAAGCCAATTTCTATGAATTCCAGAAGAAGCTTTATATGTTGTGAAAGAAAGGAAAGCTTACTCTATAGAGGCTACCCTACTTGCAGAAAGAGAGAAAAGACTGAAATGTGAAATAAACCTAGCAAACCCTAATTAACCAACTAATCTTACTTTTGTAGAAAGAGAGATGAAACAGCATAAAATGAATGCCATTACCTACTTAGGAAGTAAACAACATCTACTCAAGCTATTTCTAGAAGAAAATGAGAGAAAAACATCTTTTTGGATTTTTATGTATTTTCAGGTGAGTTTGTCATGCATGTAATTTATTTGTTTGTGAATGTGGGAGAAATTAGGTGGCGATGGAGGGAAACTTTCGAGTTTGAAAATGTGTAGGAAGGCGTGGATGGGTCCTGGGAGGTCCTAGGTGCCCTTCTAGAGGCTTTCCTACAATCAAACCTGAAAAAGACACCTACAGGAAAATCTGTGGGAGGTTGTAGGGGATCTACAGGAGGATGCCGAGAGCAGTTTTGGAGGTTTTGAAGGTAACAAAGTAGGTGGAAAGGGTAGCTGAAGGCGAGGAGGATGTGTTAAGTTGTCTAGAGTTCATCAAGAAGGACCAGGAAAGAGAAAGGTGGTTGGAGTTATTCAACGAAAGAGAGGAAAGTTTATGAGAAAAGTGTAGCAAGCTAGGGCAGATTTGTGAGGGGCTTTGGATGACCCGTGGAACATAGATCAAAGAGAAATGGTAATGGTTGGTGGGCTGACTTATTGTGAGAATAGATTTTCTGCAAGAGAACTAAAAATCAAACAATGAAGTTAAGCAAGCAAAGAAACAAGATACATAAAAAAAAAAAAATAGAATTTCATCAAGTTGATCTAAACTTTGATCGAGGAAAGTAAATGCTGAAAAAAATGCCACATGGTATTAGAGTCAGTCTTTGTGGCCTTCTTCCATTGATCAAACATGCTCTTACACAAGTGATTTTAAGGTGTCAAGGTAAAATTTTATCATTTCAGTGAGTCTTCAAGTAAAATTTGGTCACTAGGCATTAGGTCTGGGGTTTGATTTTACCCTTGTTAAAGTTGTCCAAATGATGTTCGATGTCACCATTCAGCTGATTCTACCATCATTCGGAGGGTTTTCATCATCATGTCAAGTTCCATTAGGTCATTTCACACCTTGTTCATGTTTCAGTTGTGCCTCGGCAAGGTTCATTTCCCTCTCCTAGGTTTTTGAAGCTAACTTCTCTTGGATGGTCAAATCATCAGAAAAATTGTATCCTGATGTTCATACACCTTCCCCTATCCCTAAAATACCTTATCAAACACTTCCCATCACTAAGATCCCCCAAATTCCTCATTTTCGCATAAACCCTAGTTTCTTGCTACAACCTGGCAATTTTCTATGCTTGGGCCTGTGTTTTGCCTTTTTGGACCCCTTCCCCTCACTCAATTTCTGAGATTCCACTTTCCCCTACTCCCTAACATCCCTCCATACTTCCCAAAATTTCCTCAAGAATTTAGAATCTCCCTATCCCCTTCGTTAAGCTTCATTTCGGCAAATCCCTTGTCCCACACATCGGGATATGTTTCACTCAAATGATGTTTTTGAGCAATGGAAGATGAATTTGGGAAAAATGAGAGAGACTTTTGTCCACAGACGAGCAAGAAAGAAAAACCTCCTTAACTTTTTACACAGGTGTCATAGTTCTGAAGAAATGTCAAAAATAGAATTGTCTCGAGAGAATTGATGCACCTCTGGAGCAACCTCAGGAAAATCAAGTTTTCTCCTAGCGTGGTTGGCCAAATGACTTGCTTGATGATCCAAACGATAATTAGAGACAGGTAGCTTTCGAATGAGATATTAAGAGCTCAATTTGGATTTGACGAAAGCATTCAAAAGTTGACTATAACAACACTCTTCCTTTAGGCAGTCTCATTTGGCACAGTTCGACCAGTCTTGGGCGATTTTATTTTTGACAGAGAAAATGAACTCCAAATTAAAAAATTCTAGTTGGATTGGAAATTAGACACATATATATTTCCAATGATATATCCTGAGCTAAATTTTAGGTTCAGAAAGACATTCAAAAGTTGCCCGCAACAGCACTCTACCTTGAGGCAGCCTCATCTGGCACAATTTGACCAGTCTTGGGAGATTTGTTTTTTGGTAGGGAAAATGAACTCCAAAAATAAAAATTGTAGTGGGGTTTGAAATTAGAAAATATAGGATTTCCAACAAGCTATCCTGTGCTCAATTTGGACATCGGGAAGGCCTCCAAAAGTCACCTGGAAAATAGCGCGACGCACAGGAGGAGGAGCACGGCGGTTTTATAAATATCTTCACTCCATATGGTCAGTTATACAAGTGCCAAAGGAAGGCAAAGGGTTACCGAAGCCATTTGTCATGTTTGTGGTGCTACACCTATAGCTTATGGTTGGCTCTCCACCTTCATTTGGTGACCCTTGGTCATTTTATCTCTTCATAGCACATTCTATATATTGTATGCAAACCATTTGCAAAGCAAGTTGGTTGGTTGGCTTGTAACTTCTAGGAGACTGTGGGAAAGAAAATTTGTTTTTGAATTGTATATTTTTACAGAGAATTAATGAAAGGCAACAACTCTAATTCATGAGATTCATGTGCTTGTGATTGTAGCAAATGTGCCTCTTATGTTTCATATGTATCTTGTTATGTTTCATAGTTCATTTCATATTCATTTCTAGTGAAATTTTTTGAGTGAGATCAGGTAGAATTCAATTCTATTGCTCTACCTGTGGGAAAATTTCATGTGCAGCATTTCATTCTTCTGTTGAAAAGGATTCATGTTTTCCATGCCCTTTTCACCTTCTTAATCAATCTCTCCATTTCTTTGTTATGTTCCATAGTTTCATTTCGTATCCATTTTTGGTGAAAATTTTCAAGTGAGATCAGGTAGAATTCAATTCTATTGCTCTACCTGTGGGAAAATTTCATGTACAATGTTCATTATTTTGTTGAAAAGGATTCATGTCGCCCATGCCCTTTTCAGCTTCTTAATCAATATTTCCATTCTGCCATATTTTAAAACTAAATTGTTATGCTTTCAGCCTACCTTGCCTCACGAAATAATATGTGCCTTCATGTTAAGTTCTCTGTTCACTGAAGTCCAGTCATCCCATAACATCCCAGAAACGCAGACATTCACAAAATCACTCATTATTTTCATTTCCACTTACTATCCTAATATAAATAGTTTGTTTGAAAGTCATCTCAGTCCTTTTCGTTCATCTATTCACTGAGTGTGACACGGAGAGAGCGCTCTCCTGTTCTGGTAGGGCTAGCTACCAGACTGAGCGTGGTTTGTGGTTACCCTGAATTTTGCCTTCCTTCAGCCTGAGGTGGATTTAGGTGCTAACACATGGAAGGAAAGAATAGAAGGAAATTTGTTGCAAAGACAAAAATGAGCATGGTGAAATAGATCTACAGCCAAGCATTAACCTTTTAGCAAACTGCAACATCAAAAATCCTATGAAAAGGCAAATCTGTGTTTTTTCTATAGCAGCAAGAGGGTCTTCGCATCAATTCATGGTCCCAGAGGGAGGAAGGGAGGCCAAGGCTCTGGTGATGGCCTTTTCGTATATTTTTCCTATCACTATTTAACTTGCTACAAGAAACTAAAATGGAAACAACCCTTTTTAAATCATCAAAATCAACCTATTCTTAACTATGACAGAAATTTATCTAACAATAACTAATTCATAAAATGAAACAAAGCATATAAATACAAAACAAGAGGAGCTTCATTGCTTGGATTGGGCCCTAACCCAAGAGCTTCAACCCTCTTAGGTAACTTAGTGCTAGCTCGAACAAGACGTCATCTTCTTTATCAAAATAATAATAGGATTACATGAAATTGTCAACAAAAGTAAGCTTGAAGTTGAGCAAGGCAAAGCTGCAACAAAAATTTGAAAATTTGACTGACTTCCAACAACCTAATGAGGCCCTAGTCCTCTCTACTTATACAACTAAAGCTCCCAACAGCTTCCTTAAAATCATGGAGGCTTGGCTCCCAAAACTTTAGATAAACAAAATGCATCCTTGGCTTGCTTAGCTGCCTCTTTGGTGCATTGATGTGGCTGCTTGTGCTTCAAGTTGCATGGTAGAGAATTCAAAGTGGGGAGTCATAAATGAGGGGGATATCCTCCTATAAATCCTCTCCCTTGTCTTCTTTGAATATTTGCTACCAAATTCCATTAAATCTTTGACTTTGTCTCCAAAATTGACCAAAAATCTTTATTAAACACACATTTAGACTTCATGGCATAATGACCAACCCAAATCAATCTATTAGCATAAATATAATAGAAAACATGCAATAAAATAATGAGAATGGTGGATTAAGCTAAGTTACGAGGAAAAATGAGCCCATATAATTAGCCATTTATGGGGCTCATCATCACCCCCTACTAAAAGTTTTGCTCATTGTCTGAGAAACTAGTCCATCTCCTCATCTTTGATGGCCTAGATGGCCTCCCTGATATCCCATGCTTCTGATGTGAGGTCCTCTTCCTTGTCATGGAATCCTACCTTTCTATCCACATTTTCCCACTGATGTTGTTGTTCTTCGCCTTTTCTACCTTCCAGTAGGCCTAGCAGTAGTGGGGGACTCAATTTGAGGCCAATCCAATTGGCCATCAAACTCTACATAGAGTGCTTGTACAGTGGCACTCTCCTTAATGCTTCTTTCATCCTTGTTGGGGAGTGATACTCCTTGATTTGGAGACTATGTGGGAGAGTGTTCCACCTCCACATACAAGCATGAATACAATCTTCCCTAAGTAATCTTTCCATGTCCTCAAAATGTACAATGGACTGAGCCTGATCATCGATATACCTAGGGGCACTTTGAGGATTATTTGCAAGCAGCTGGTGTGTGTTGATGATAGCCATGGGGTCTGATGGCTCAGCTTTGATCATTAAGGGTTGATTTTTCTATTTTTCCATCAACTTTTTGATTTATGTTGCCCTTTTCTCCTAATGATTCATCCATGATTCCATGGCCATCAGTTGCAAGTCCCATAGCCTAGCATTGGGGTCCCATTGGTTCATATCAGTGAGGGCCATGTTATGCAAATAGAACTCTGCTATCTTTGTCTTGTCTTCTGCTGAACTTTGGTCACATAGGTCCGTAAAGTGTGTATGATCTTGGAAAGGCATTGTGCCTCTTTGTGCCAAAGTCTTGATCTAAAACTGCAGCCATTGGTCTTTGAGGTATACTCCATATGATTTTGCCAGTGTTCTGCACTATAGTGCCTTCATAGACTAGCTGGCCATGCATGCCAATTGTGTCTCCTTCTCTTACAGTTGTCCTCTTAGTAACTCATTTATTATTTCCAAGTGAGTTCTTGTGACTGCCTCTCTATGTCTTAAAACACTTAACTCCCTACCCATTTCTCTAAGATTTTTCTCCATGTGGCCAATATCCTCTAACCCCTTGGATTTGGTGATTTACATCCATCTATGGCTCCTTATTCTTTATTTTTCCAACTCAAAGAAAAGTGGGACAACAAATTTTTGTGGAATGATTTCCTCCCCTTAAGAAGATTGTAGTAAGATCACAAACTAGGATGAGTGTCAGGTTCTTGAGTCTCTATTGTTTCCTCCTTCCCCTTTGGCTGTTCTTCTACCCTTTTCGCAAGTTTTTCGGTCTCCTATAGCTTAGTTAGGGTCTCTTGTAGAACATCCTGTGCCTCTTATAGAGCTGTTTTGAGTCTTGTAGTTGCACTCTTTCCTTCCAGGTGGAAGATTTGGGACTTCCTCTTTCATATGTGATGGGGGTTTTAGAGGGATATTCTTCCCCTTTGATAGTGGGTGAATATTCAATTACAATAGGCATTGTTGAAGATGGTTGTGGTTTTCCTATTTTTATCCTTGTCTTTTTCTGAGCCCTGAAATACATTGATGTCTGCCTCTTCCTCTTTTGTTTTGGTTTCATTGGGGTGCTGAGGGAAGTGAGGGAAACTATTGCCTCTCTTTCTAGGGTCTCAGGAGACACTTTTGTCTTTTTTGCCATTTTTTCCTCTCCTTTTGTGTTCTTGGTCTCTACTGGTTTTGTTTCCTCTTGCTCTGTTTTGGTTTCTTCATCCTCTAGTTTAGCTTACTCCTTCTTTTTCTTGGTGTCTTCCTCCTCTGTTTGTTCGTTAGTTTCCTCCCCTTCTTCCCCTTGCCGCTCTTCCCCCTCACTATTAGTAGGACATTGATAATATGTGAGGGCCTTTATATCATCTTCTTCTATCATGTTTCTGAAGATTTCCCATGCTATGGGGATTGTGAAGGTATGGAGGGCTTCTTCCACTAATAGTTTAGTCAACCCATGGTAAGCCAACTGGTCTGGACCTCATGCCTTCAACTTAATGCTGGAACCTATGAGGGACTGTCGGAGAAAATAGGTGTTGCTGAGTTTCTGGGGTGTTGGGGTTTTCATGCCATATCTCAGCTCATGGAGAAGTCTAAAATGGTATCCATAAACTATGCTATACCTCCCTTCACAGGAAATATACTTGATAATTTGGTAACTAACCTCATGCCAAGGGTAAGGTATGCTTGTTCTTCTGAGGCCATTTTTGTCTTCTATAGGATGTTCATTGGGTTGGAAGAAGTTTTTCTTGGTACATTGTCCAATTGGTTTTTCATCTTTGCTCCAAGTTAATCCAAGAGGAAGGGTGGTAACCCTACTGATAAATTTTGGGGTGATTTCCATGGAGATACCTCTAAACGTAACAATGGAATGGGTCCTTGAGTGAGGGACTAGAGAAAGGGAAAACTCCTAAGCCACTTCTTCATCAAACCCTCAGAATTTTTCAAAGAATGGCATCCAATTTGCTCTGGTAAAAATGGCTTCTACTTCGAGATGCTCATGGATCCTAGCTGGATTTGTGGGCTCCTTCCTCATGAATCCCCCTGTCATTTTGCTTATACACCCTTTAAACACCTTGAATGAAGAGGAAAACAGAGAAAAAAACTGTGTTTTTTTAGGAAAATAGGTAAAACATTCTTATGTAATTTCTCTCCTTTTATGGACTCAATTTCTCCTTGAAATTATATCATTTCTTGCAAATACTGATAATCAAGGTGGACGTGCACATAACCTACCTCTTCAAGCTAGAATTCGAGCAAAAACACCATGTTTTCTCCTTAAACACTGCTTACTGCCCCTCCTGTAGAACTAGTTGTAGGTGCTCCTGTAGAACTTGTTACTGCTCCTGTAGAACACCGATAGTAGGAGGATGGCTAAAAGCGATAGAGAATGAGGGTTTCGAGGCTATGGAGGTGGTATAGATCTTGCTACAGCTAAGTGGACGAGGATGAAATGGAAGAAGAGGTGGTGAAGTAGTTTCAAGGAGGAGTACTTGTGTCTTCTTTAAGATATTTCCGATGATGGGGTGAGCTAGCAAAGAGGTACATTGCCATATTTGGACCATTGGTCCCCACTACGTTGTCATCATGAATCCTCATGACTCTTCACCACAAGCACTTCCCATCATTGCATCAAAATTTGTATACCCTCCACTACTTGTCCTTTGGATTTTTCTGTGAGTTGATTAGGTACATGTGTGGTGGCATCTCCGAATGAGCACAGTCAACTAGATGAGGGTGGCTAGTTAATTGGCCACCTTTCCTCATGCAACCCTAACCATCTCATTTTCTAATGTATATTTTTGAATTACACAGATGCAACAGAGGAGAGGGTTAGATACTTACCTACAAGTTGAATGTGCATGTTGTGGTGCATTTTGGTTCCTTTATTGTTGCATGCTCATATTTCAGTTGTTGCATGCATGTATCTCCTCTGGCTAGATCTAGCCTCAAGTGTCCCCTTCAATCATATGGCTGCACATATTTTGCTATTGTGGCTTGATTTTAACAGGATCAGTTACTACAGGAATTCCTACAGGAGCTCCTGTAGCTGCTTCTCCCTTTAAACGTTTTAGTTGACTTTTGCGCTGAGAGCTATGAGGATGATACTGGAGATTTTGATGAAGATAGAGATGTACTTGGTAAGTTGTAGGCAAGATTTGGAGGTGTTGTTCCTTTTATTTGTTGTTTTTTTCTAAAAAATTAGTTTCTGTGTTTTTTGATAGGAAGGAAAGAATTTGATGATGATTAGGTGGTGGAGGTGTGGGATGGATGGCCAGGAGGGTGGACAGCTATAGGAAGGCCTACATGCTCTTCATGAAATCTCTCAGCCCCTCAAACCACATTTTGAGACCATTTCTAGCTCTCTGTGATTTCTGCAGGATCCTCCTGTACAACACACAGGGCCTCCTATAGGATACACAGTCTTCGGAAAAAACACAGGGAGGTGGAATGAAGGTTAGAAATGATGGAGAAGAGTGGGGGATATGAACTTGGTTTAGTGGCATCTTCTCTTGCTCCTGTGGTCCACCTGTAACCTGCAATGTACATTAAAATTCAATTTCCTTTTCCTTCTTTCTATTTTTTTCTTCTTCTTCTCTCTCTCTCTCTCTCTCTGCTTTCTTTTGAAAGACAACTAGGGTGCCTCAAGGAGGTTTTCACCCCAATTTCCTACCCTAGGCACCTCCAAGGGAGGTTTTCACCCAGGGATCTTTTTTTGTTTTTGTCATCACTAGGCTACCTCAAAATAGGTTTTCAACCAAATGATGGGATTCAAGTGCCTCATGGAGGTTTTCACTTGAGTCCTTATTTATTTATTTATTTGCTTCTTCAGTGAGTGGGTGGCGTGGAGGCTAAGACTTGCTCCACTACCAACACTGTCTTATTCAGATCTTCAATGAACTCTTGTTTGGAGAGGGGTTCTTGTAAATTTTCAAGCTATGTCCATTGAGAAGCATGGGGATGGATTCCTCATCAATGGTTCTGATTAGAACTAAACCATTGTCATTACATTTTTCCATAGTGTAGGGTCCCAGCCATATTGTCCTCAGCTTTCCTTTGAAGTCTTTATACCTTGAGTCATAGAGTAGTTCCCAATCTCCCCCTTGGAATTGTTTCTCCTTCTATTTTTGTCATGCCATATTTTCCTTTAAAGCTGAACTACCTCTATGTGGAGAAGGGCCTACAATATTTGTTCATCCAATCCATTGAGCTGGAGCAGTATTTCCCTTTGTGCATGGCTAAGGTCTAGGTCCAGCTGAGCTGCCATCCTTAGTGTATTGTATTCAAATTCTATTCACAACAAAGCCTTCTTACCATAGATTAGTTCATAGGGTGTGAACACTTTGGTGGTCTTCCATGTTGTGTTGTAGACCCAGGTAGCCTCAACTTGTCTATCCGCCAAATATTTTATGTTGCTACTCACTACCATGGTCATAATTCCTTCCAAAGCTCTGTTAGTGACTTCCACCTGTCCATTGGCTTGTGGATGGTAAGGGGTGGAAGTCCTGTGCTTGATTTTATGATGTGTGAGCAGGTCTTGAATTAAATTGGAAGTGAACTGACTGCCTTGATTTGTGACCAGTCCTCTTGGATACCCAAACTTATAGAATATGTTTTCTCTTAAAAACTCAACTACTTTTTCCTCTGTTGCTACCTTGATTGCTTTTGTCTCTACCCATTTTGTTAGGTAATTGGTGCACACAATGATCTATTGACTCCGTTTTGAAGGAGGGTTGATAGGACCCACAAAGTCCATGCCCCACTTCTCAAATGGATCAAAGGTCACTTGAGGTTGCATGGGCATCTCATCCTTTGGAGTAGGTTTCCCCATCCTTTAAGACCGATCACATTTGTTGGTATATCTCCTCGCATCTTGATGAAGAGTGGGCCAATAGTAGCTTGCTTGCAATATCTTTGAGGCAGTCCTTTTTGTTGCAAAATGACCTCCACAAGGCCCCTAATGACAAGTCAGGAGAATGTTCAGTGTGTATGAAGGTTTGAGAGCCTGTGATGTAATGTTTGAATTTATTTAAGGAATTCACTACAACTAGGAGTTCCTTCTCGGTTATTGTGTAGTTTAACTTTGCCTTTGACAAATTTTTACTTATAAAGTATATGGCATAACGTAACTTTTGATCAATTTTTCCCAAGGCTACTCCTATTGGTTTGTTCGAGGCATCTGCATGAATGTGGAAAGGTACGGCCCATTTTGGGCCTGTCAAAATTGGGGTAGTAATAAGTTTGCCTTTCAAGGTATCTAGGGATTCTTGATAGTTTTCAGTCCATATGAACTCGACATCTTTTCCCAAAAGACCAAACAATGGAGAGGCTAACTTACTAAAATCTTGAATGAATCTTCTATAATATCCTCCTAAGCCCAGGAAACATTGTGCATCTCTCACCTTCTGAGGAGGTGGGACCCTTTGGATGATGGCAACTTTGTTGGGGTCCACCTGCAATCCTTGTTGAGATATTCCATGACCTAGCATGCTCCATTTAGTCATAAAAAAATCACATTTTTTTGGACAAAGGGATAGCTTCATTTCAATACACTTGTCCAAAACTTTTCCTAGGTTAGATAAAGCTTACTGAAAGTTAGAACCATAAGGAGTAAAATCATCCATATATATTTCCATTTCGTCATGAACCAGTTCAAAAAATATATTCAATACTGCTCTCTAGAAAGTGGCTGGAGCATTGCACAAACCAAAGGGAAGGACCTGATATGGAAAGGTACCCAAAGGACAAGTGAAAGTGGTCTTATCTTGGTCTTCCAGCTTGATTTGAATTTGATTGTACTTGCTAAACCCATCTAGGAAGGAGAAAAGTTTTTTCCCGTCAGACCATCTAACACTTGATCTATGAAAGGCAAAGGAAAATGGTCCTTTTTAGTGGCCTTTTTTAGTTCTCGATAATCGACACAGATTCTCCACTTACCATTTTTCTTTGGCACTAGCACCAAAGGAGAGACCCATTCACTGTTAGAGATGGGGTAGATGAATCCTGTATCAAGTAAGTTTTTCAATTCTTCCTTAACAATGTCCTTAAGGGTTGGATTCATCCTCCTTTGAGGCTGCTTGACTGGTTTGAAATCTTCCTTAATGTATATATGATGAGTACATACTGAAGGGTGAACTCCCTTCATCTCCTTATAACTCCAAGTGAAGGTATCTAAATGTTTTCTCAATAAGCTGCACAGTTCCTTCTCCTGGGAAGTGGATAGGGATGAGTTGATTTTCAAGGTTCTTTCTGGGCCAAACTCTATATTCTTAACATGGAGAGAGGTTGGGTTGGCCACATAGAGATCAGTTAAGGGATTGTCTTGGGTTCTTTCACTAGATCTTCTAATGGCAAAATACTGGGGGGGGGGGGGGGTGGATTAAGAATTAAATTTTCAATGATATCATCCTCATTTTGCGGTTTTTCCCCCCATGATAATTTCTGCTGCGCACAGTGGTGTAGAATAGACTTGATCCTCATCCTTCTCCTCCAATCAGAGAGGTAGATCATGTTCTAGGAAGGATTGGGCAGGAGGGTATAGGATTAGCTACTTGGACATATGCACATTCTTGATGGTCATGTTCCCAGCCTGACAACTAATGTAAGAATCGGCAATGGCCAACCAAGGTCTTCCCAGGATGAGAGAATACCTAGTGAGCTTTGCCTTTGGCTAGAGAACTAAGAAATTAGTAGGGTACTCCCAAGAATCAATGGAGACCATCACATCCTCCACAATTCCTTCAAGGGTCATGGTGGAGAGGTTGGCTAGCTGTAGTATTGTCGTGGTCTTCCTTAAGAAGCCCTAGAGGTTGTGTTTGAGCATGGTGTCCTTTGTCATCACATTAATGGTAGCTCCCAAATCAATCAAGGTATGTAGGATCATGGTGCCATTGATGTGGATGTCAACTACTAGGCTTCTAGGGTCTAGATATTTCGGACAAATTACCTGCCCCAACATCAGGTCGGACAGTTGTCCTATGACATTGATGGTTGGGGCATCTCTCTTACACTTGCCTGAATGCCTAAATAACTTCTATTTGATCATGTTATTGTATATAGGCACATCCTTTATGGCTTGGAGAAGTGGTATCTTTACACATAATTGTTTCAATTCTCCCAGAAGTTCAGTTTCTTCTGGGGTGGGCTGTGTTGTCCCAAATAATCTCTCAGGAAAGGGTGGAATTTCTTTCAGTTCACTTTCCTCTTTATCTTCCTCAACCTCTTGAGGGGGAGGCTGGATATCTAGGAGAACCTTCCTAGATCGTAGGTTAATCTCCCAAATCTTCAAAACATAAGTTGGGCATGATGGTTCCCTACTATATACTTGCTGGGCCTGTCTGTTGTTTGGGTTCAGGTTTGACTGGGCAAGAATTTGGGGTTGCCTTGGTGGAGTAGGAGGCGATGCTTGTGGTTGAGTAGGTGGTGGAGGCAAAAGAGGGAGAGGAGAGTTGTACTGGGGTGTCCTCCAGCCCTGATGAGATGCATTCCACTGAGGTTGTGGTTGAGCATAGGATTGAAATGCATGAGTAGCTGGTTGGGCATGATATTGAGACGGATATGACCAAGGAGGATGTGTGGACCAGAAAGGATGAGCAGGAGGGCCCCAAGAAGGTATAGAAGTGGCTTGGTTGGGGTTGTAGTATGCCTGAGATGTCCCTTGCATCCCCTATTGGTATGGTCTAGGTCCATGCAGTCTCCTTTGCTTCATGAAATATAGTGGTTTAGTGGCTCCTTCGCCCCCCTAGTATACAACTTTAAGTCTGGGCAACAAAGGGCACTTATCTGTAGAATTATCTTCTTCACAGTCCGAACAAACCTCTATAGAGTTCAATAGACACTCGTTCCTAGAATGCCTTCTAGTGCACCTAGGATAGAAAATGGCCAAAGCCCTCTTTGATTCCTCTTGTTTCCTTTTGATATGCAAGGTATCAATTTGCATGGCAAGAGTCTACAACATCTCACTCTTGAAGTCTTCCAACATGTTTCCAAGTTCACCTTTGAGGGATGAACTGGATGAGGAGGTAACAACTATGGGTTGACTTCCCCTACCTCTATTTCTGGCTTCCCTAAAATGGTTTCTAAAAATAGTCTTTATGTCTTCATAAGGTAGTTGGTAGATGTCTCCTCCAACCAGTAGAAGGCGGGTGTCTAGGAGATCTTCCGGAATTCTCCTAAGCAGGACCAACTTTAGATATTTGAGGTCAAGTGTGCACCTGACCCTTTTATAATTGAGTTAGAACCTCTCTTCGTAATCTTCCAAAGATTCATCACTTCCCATGGTCATTTCAAAGATTTCTTCCTTGGTGTCTTTTGACCTACAGTAGTCTCGATGTTTGTTATTAAAGGCCTACTACATCTAAGCCCAAGTTGTGATGCTATTGCCAGGCAACCCCATGAACCAACACAATGCTGCGTCCTTGAGAGTAGAAGGAAATAGTTTCAACTTTTTCTCATCTTCAGCATAGTCATAGGTCCTGTTGGAGAGGTAAATCCCCTCTATGGATAGAGGCGATCCCTACTAGCCCAGAACGGGTCTAGCAACAATCAAACAATGCTATCACACAAGTTCCTAATTGCAAATAAAAGGTAGGTGATGAAGACCTACTTGAGTTCCAATGCTTTTGTTCGTAGAACAGACGTAGCCCACGCTCCTTTGTGTTGGTCGGTCACTATCCTCCACTATCTCCGTGAACGGACACCTGCACACAAAGAGAACAACACAAACACAAGAGTGAGATCTAATATATGCAATTATACATCAGTCAGGAAGGATATAATTCAACATCAACAATAACAAGTACAATGAGAATGGAACCATAATGATAGTCATCTATTATTAATGATCAACAAAGGAGAATACAACCAGGGTCCTGACGTCAAGTCCTCCTTTGGCTGGGTGCTCAGCTACACAAGTCTTGTAAAGCTTGAAGGGATGAGGGACAAGCTCTCTCTCTCTTTGGTGACAAGATCTCCTTACTTAGGTAAAGCCTTATGGACACAAAGGAGGCTCTTGCAACTCCAATCTCTTGATATCTTGCTTTCAACACAAGTATTGCCACTAGAATCAGAACTAGCTTGCTCAAGCCATGGGAACAAGCTTTTATAGATGAAAAGGAAGAGATAAGGTCAATCACAACAATAATGGATTTGGCTTCATCACTTGGAAACTTCTATGGAATGGTGGCAAAACTACTTCCCATTGAAGGAGATTCGAAGCCAAACCGTCCTCACTTAACTTCGATTCAGTTGGTGAATAAGTTGGATAGAACTTTCGGAGATTGATTAGTTCAAAAATTTTCCCAAAAAGGTTGGCGCGATTGCGACTCTGGGACAGAGCGCTAATGGCGCGCCCCTTTCATAGGATTTTCCCCATTGGCGTGGGCATAACACAGTGGGCCAGCACTAATGTAAAAAGGGTTGTTGTTAAGGGCAAGGTGCAGGAGATGTCTTCAGGGCATATGAAGCTCATGTTCAGAGGTGAATGATGCAAGTGGTTTCAAGTCTTGTCACTTCTCACAAGTCCCAGAATGAGTCCTCCAAGATGCAGCAGAGGGGTAGCAGGGATGGTGACAAACGGTGACAAATTATTGTGTAACAGATGCCCCCTAAAGTATGGGGCCTGAGAGAGAGAGGGGTGAAGTGCTTTACAAGAACATGTGTGACTGAAAACACTGTCACCGGAGAACCTGCGTAAAGAAGTACAACTGATATCTCAAGTACATGATATATATGTGGTATGGGCGAAGCCATCCATGACAGAGTATATATAAAATTGGATCCCAAGTATGGACGCAGCCATCCGATGAGGATCAATAAGTGAACTCAGGTATGGTCGCAACCATCCAATAAATGAGTCATTTAATGATTACAATAATCTACAAAATGCAGCCCGGATTCCAATATGCACAATTCGGGGTCTTGCGCTCCAACTTGACTCGAACACAGTACGCGTTCAGGCATGTGAATACAGGAGTCGATGTCAAACATGCATGAACATCGTCTGATTACCAGTCAATGATGAAAACTGTTAACAGACGTGAGAGGTGCCACCAATAATGACGATGGCCCTCAAGGTACTATAGGTACAATCCACGGTGTGTGAATCAATGAGACGGTGTCTAACACCCGTAGAATCATCCGATCGGAGGCCAATGATGAAAAACCTCGCGTCGAACATGAAGAACCTGCCATTGAGGCATGCAGGCTCCAAGGTACCTGAAGGGATTCTCTAGGTCACCTTCCTAGATAATGAGCTGAAGTTGACAGGAAGTGATCTTGATCGAAGGTGGGCCATAATGTTTCCCACATCATCGACACGAGACGGAGAGGGACAAGATGTTTTGTGTGAGATATCGGAGGGAGGTTGAGTATTCTGCAGAGGTCAACTTCTCTTGAACATATAGGCAGCAAGATAGTGGACTTGGCAGTAATTGACATCAACAGGTTAAAGGTCATGGTGACAAGGCAATGAGCAGATGAGAGGTCAAAACGGGATCACCCAAACCCATGGAGTCAAGTGTAAAAACAAGATGATATGTCCCCACCCAGACATGAATGTAGACAAGTGCCATGTTCAAGAGCGACATACTGCCGACACGACGATGATTACGGTTCCTTTATTCCCCCACCATTTTTGGTGAGTACCCCAGTTATTTTTGGATGGCAAGCTTGACAAGGATAGCATATGCTTGAGAGGCATCATCACGACGGAACTTGATGTCATAAAGTTTTAACGAGTCTGACAAAGGAAAAACTCGACGTCTTTTCATATTTAGAGTGTTTGAAAAGACAGCAAAAAGGAAACTCCAGGGGTTTCCTTTTTCGTAAAGTTGTGTCTCTCGAGCCCGAAAAAGTATAAAGCTATGCTTGAAAGAACCGCCTGATCATTACGACTGAGCAGTACTTTTCATAAATAGTGATTTCGATCTGAAAAAGTAAAAAAGCAATCAAAACCACGTCGCTTCGTGACCGTTAATGAACCTGAAACAACAAGGGTCCAACAATCTTTTCGTTTTTACACGGTCAGAAAAGGGTTTAAAGACGACCGCCTCTAATTTACATTTAATGATTCGAGAGGGACAACTCGACAATATTTTCATCTTTAAACGGTCAGAAAAGAGCTGAAAGAAGACCTCCATTTTTATTCTCTTTAACAAGTCAAAAAGGAAAAAATACTCGGCAATCTTTTCATATTTTACGAGTCAAAAAAGAGCTTAAAGGTGACTAGGGTATGGGTTCATTTTTACACAAGCTTGAACCATAGAGAACTCTGCTTGGATTTGGTTTCATGTTTACACAAGCTTGAAACGAAAAACTATGCTTGTTATAAGTTCGCATGCGCCCAACATAATGATGCAAAACGAGGTACATGCCCCCCAAGCTTCATTGCATTCAACAAAGTGGATGGAATGAAGGTTCACTCTTGAGATTTTGGAAAGACTCGACTTGTATTTTACGAGATCTTAATCAAAAGACTCGACTTGGAAAGGGAGTTGTTTCATTTTTTAATGAGGTTGACATAGTAAAAGAACTATCCTCAAAACCCTTGTTTCATTTTTTAACGAGCTTGACACAAGATCAGGAACTATGCTCAACCAAACCTAGTTTCATTTTTTAAGGAGCTTGACATAGGAAAGCGAACTATGCTCTGCCCAATCCTAATTTAATTTTTTAAGGAGCTTGACATAGGAAAGGAACTATGCTCCGACCAGTCCTAATTTCATTTTTTAAGGAGCTTGACATAGGAAAGGAACTACGCTCCGACCAGACTTCATCATAATGAACAGGAAGTTGGGGCTTCCAAGAGGGGCTCTCCCGGTGGGAGGTCAACATCTTGGAAGTCAGGACCTAATGCCCCCAGGACATTATGCATGACGGCGGCATCGTTGGATACAGGTATGGGATAGGTGGCCACGTAGTTGATTTGCGGGGGGGGCAGATACAACTGGTGGATAAAAACTAGGAGGGGACAATAACTACGCAGGAGGCATCGGGGGACTAACGAATGACAATTGATCGATAATCACCATTCTTCCATCGTGTGGAAAGCAAACCACACGGAAAAGCGAAGAGACAAGGGCCCCCATAGCATAAACATAGTCGCGACCAAGGAGAAGACTGAAATCTAAAACACCTTGGGTAACCAACACGTCGATATAGACGGTTTTACCTCCCAAAGTAATAGGGAAATTTGGGAGGACTCCCAAAGATGGACAGGCTCCTCCGCCGAAACCCAACAGATTCTGCGTGACCGGCTCCAGCTGCGGGGAACCTAAAGCTTGCCAAGTAGTGTACGACATAAGACTGACTGACGCACCTTCATCCAGAACAGTGCCAGGTACTGCCTTATCACAGGCAAGTACCGTAATCTGGAAAGGCACATGGGATGGAAGGCGGAAAGCGGTCAGGTGACTCCAATCAAAGGAGATGGCCAAACTACTTGGTGGGGGAATCGTATGATCGCCCCCATGCTCCATAGGAACCGAAGAGGGACTTTTGGGAGCAGCTGGGATCGGAGAGTCATTTCTGGACTCAAGGGAATCTGAGCAGACGAGAAGAACATGGGAATTACGCCCTTCCAAAACAGAGTGATCAGTTGGTCAACTCGATTCGACACTCTTTCTGACCAATAGTTGGTCTGGAATAGGCTGGGCAGAGCCAGGTTCAGGAAGAGGAAGCTGGACAAGAGAGGAATTTGAACCAATCTCGTTGTCAGCAGGGGAATGATCTGCAGCTGCAGAAATACATTGATATCCAACGGGGAGTTGGGGTGAGGGAGTCGCGAGACTTTCCAAGATGTCGGAGGCTTTATCCATGAATGAACAAAGGTGAAGGGGATGATTGCCTTCACAAAGTCTACAAGGGATTCGAATCTTCCCTTTTCCTTTACTATTCCCAACTAATAGGGTAGCATCACCTTGAGATTCAAAGGGCGATGAGGGGTGGGCCGGATCGTGGGGCAATACTTCTAAGACCCTGGGAATGCCAGGACAATCACGAAGAAGGTGGTCATCCTTGCACAATCTACAAGGAAACTTGACCTTCCGCGGAGGAGCAGAAGGTGGCCCGACTTTAGGTGTACTCGAGGGGGTAGTTGTGGTTTTAGCCTCTCCTTTGAGAGCTTTCTTCTTCTTCTTCTTCTTAGCCACCTGGTTACTCGAATCGAGACTTTCACCAGGCGAAGTAGAAGATGAGGACGTAGAAGTGGGCATAGAAGGGGAGAGGTCCACCTTAGAATCAACATGAGGTTGTTTAGGTGGAGGGACTGATTGATCAGTAGGTGAGATGATAGGGACTAGAGAGGTTGAGAACAACCAAACAGGCAACCCAACAGTTAACCTTGGGAGGGACAACGTTTCCATGTAAGGAGTACTAACATTCCCAAGAGGAGGGAAATGACCAAGATTCCCGTTAGGGGGGAAACTTGGGTTGGTGAACCCCGAAAACATTGCCATCAAGAACGAAAAAGAAACCTACTCAAGCTAACGCGAACAAGACCTAACCGGGTAAATGTGAACGCAGCTGAATAAATTTTAAGACAAAGGAACTGAACTTGACCTTTTCATGTTTTAAGAGTCGAGAAAAGGACAAAAAGGTGACTCTAGTCGGCTTCGAATGTTTTGTGAGCCCGAAGTGACAAACTTCTCAAGTGAGCCTTTTCATTTAAGGAGTCCGAAAAGGATCAAAAGTGACTACTCTTGAGAAACTAGGCAAGGGGTTTACCAGACAATCCGTAAAATTGCTTATACACCTTAGCAATCATGTGAAAACCAAGGACTTTTCGTACTGCAGTCAATCTTCCCGAATGTTGTGTTCGGTGCGTTACGGCTTGTAAGGCGGCAGACATGGCTTCCTATGGATCAAGGATAAAAACCTAGTGGAGTCTCCCCATATATACACGACGGTACGTGGGAGCCCAAGTCCGTACTAGACCACAAACGGATCACACAAGGAGGAATCACCCAACCTTAATGCGAAAACGAAGGTGACTAGGTTTAACGATGCCGGAGCACGTCTCTAGCCTAGACCTCTAGAATGTGAGCATTATGTTCCAATGCGTTTTTATGTTCATTTGGTTTATTTTATGGTTGATCTTTAGTTAAGTTTCGATTTCAGGTCCTACCGTATGTGATCTTTCACAATTACCTAGATGCAAGCTATATGCCAAAGAATACCGTTTCATTCAATGAATACTAACTACGAGAAGGTTGAGAGTTTTCAATCAAAAAAAATGAGCACAATCAATCAAACACCCTAATGCAGCTAATGGAAAATAAATAAAACTTTTTCTTTTCAATAATACAAATCAACGAAAAGTTCTATTCCATTAACTATTGAACACAAAAGAGATTATTTGATTTCCTTTCAAGGGCACAATGCACTAGAATGAATTTTGAAAGACAATAACACTGAGTAAAAGAGACAAATTCACTCAATGAGAACACAATGAAATCCCAAGACACTAAAACAGTTCTCCAAATCAAAAGGAAAACGAAGGCTTGTACGAGCTATGTGATCTAAGCTCAAACAAAGCTAGAATGAAATCCAAGCAAGAAAAAGCAAGTCACTCGGAAATCAATCAAAAACACTTCAACAATCACTAAACAAGTGCAAAAACAATCACAAAGTTGACTGGACAATCAAAGGACCCAAAACTCCCATGGAAGGCTCGACACACACGGCCACTAGATGCCCTAAGGCTAGAAATTTGAAATCGATAGAAAAAGGAAAACACCCAAAGGGTTAAGGTAATCTATGCAATTGTAATCTATGCACAATTCACTTGAAAAGTGTGCAAATGTAATCTATGCACAAATGAGAATTCTAATTATGCAAGTGTGATATATGCAAGAGAATTCTCAAACACAAGATGATTCTAATGTAATCTAAGAACAAGTCAAGTGCAAATCAAGAAAATTGGGTGAGATTTCCAAAGATAAAAAAATAAAAACACTCAAAGGCGATTAACACTCATACACAATTTAGCCCCCCCAGCGAATGAGGGGGAAATTTTTTTGCAAAAACAAAAGCAAAAAGATGGAAAATTGTGAAGAGACTGAGACAAACCTTCAAGTAATGATCAAAGGAAATCAAATTAAGAATTTCTCAAAAGAGAGGCTCAAAACCAAGACTCCAACACACTCAAGCAGTCGAAAAAGGTGTGGCAAGATACAAATCCAAGCTCAGAAGGCTGGCAAACAAGCGAACTGGAAAGGTTAACAGGCCTGGCGCGACTGTCAGGTTGTAACTCGCGCTATAAAGGGATTGGCGCGGGTTGGCAGTTAGCAACATGTGCCACTAGCGCTACTGTCAAAGGAAAAACCGCACTAATAAAGTTTTCCAAGTTAAAAAGAAAAATAAGCAGTCTAAAGCTCAGTTTACAGTATCTAGGCAAGTCAGGAAGCAAAAGGCAGCAAGAAATTCAATCCAGAAAGCTATCCAAGCAAGCAAACAAGAGAAAACCAAAGAGGCAAGACAAACTCCAGATTGTTCAGTCCGTAAACCAAACCGGAGATTGACTGAAGCGGCTTTGATCTAATTCACTACTGCAAAGCAATACTGTTTCGAAGGATATCTGGCCGTGCTTCAGACTCTGTCTAAGTTTACAAATTAAACAACAAGCTAAACTCCCCAGTGGAGTCGCCAAATTGTTGGAGAGGTAAATCCCCTCTACGGATAGAGGCGATCCCACTAGCCCAGAACGGGTCTAGCAACAATCAAACAATGCTATCACGCAAGTTCCTAATTGCAAATAAAAGGTAGGTGATGAAGACCTACTTGAGTTCCAATGCTTTTGTTCGTAGAAGAGACGTAGCCCACGCTCCTTTGTCTTGGCTGGTCACTATCCTCCACTATCTCCGTGAACGGACACCTGCACACAAAGAGAACAACACAAACACAAGCATGAAATATAATATATGCAATTATACATCAGTCAGGAAGGATATAATTCAACATCAACTTTTACAAGTACAGTGAGAATGGAACCATAATGATAGTCATCTATTATTAATGATCGACAAAGGAGAATACAACCAGCGTCCTGACGTCAAGTCCTCCTTTGGCTGGGTGCTTAGCTACACAAGTATTGCAAAGCTTGAAGGGATGAGGGACAAGCTCTCTCTCTCTCTTTGGTGACAAGATCTCGTTACTTAGGTAAAGCCTTATAGACACAAATAAGGCTCTTGCAACTCCAATCTCTTGATATCTTCCTTTCAGCACAAGTATTTCCACTAGAATCAGAACTAGCTTGCTCAAGCCATGGGAACAAGCTTTTATAGATGAAAAGGAAGAGATAAGGTCAATCACAACAATAATGGATTTGGCTTCATCACTTGGAAACTTCTATGGAATGGTGGCAAAACTACTTCCCATTGAAGGAGATTCGAAGCCAAACCGTCCTCACTTAACTTGGATTCAGTTGGTGAATAAGTTGGATAGAACTTTCGGAGATTGATTAGTTCAAAAATTTTCCCAAAAAGGTTGGCGCGATTGCGACTCTGGGACAAAGCGCTAATGGCACGCCCCTTTCATAGGATTTTCCCCATTGGCGCGGGCATAACACAGTGGGCCAGCGCTAATGTAAAAAGGGTTGTTTTTAAGGGAAAGGTGCAAGAGATGTCTTCAGGGCATATGAAGCTCATGTTCAGAGGTGAATGATGCAAGTGGTTTCAAGTCTTGTCACTTCTCACAAGTCCCAGAATAAGTCCTCCAAGATGCAGGAGAGGGGTAGCAGGGACGGTGACAAACGGTGACAAATTACTGTGTAACAGGTCCGACAGATAACAACAAACTCAAACAAAAAGGTGTTAAGATCTTCTATAGTCAATCCATGGAAGTGAGGTAGGGCTAAAGGGATTATGTTCTTCATTTTAGTGTCCCCATTGGTCTCTCAGATGGGAAAGGTACCCTCTACTCTTTCTCCATTCCCCCTTGCATTTTTGTTTTCAGCCATTGTCTCATGAGGCATGTTTTCTTCTTCTTCTTCTTCCCCTATAGGTTCTTCAAATATATTTGGTTGTTCACCTAAAGGTTCTTACTGATCACTGCCACCGAATACGAGAGAAGGGTGGGTATGTGATGTGGTGGCGGTGTTGGGCATGAATTTTCTTGAATTATTTCTATTCCTACGAGGCATGAAAAGAAATATTTTGGTTGATTGTTTTGTTTTTTTTTCTTGTACCTACAAAACGGAAATTGATTGAACAAACAGATTGCAACTAACTGAAATGAATTTGCTGAAATAAAATTACAAAACTAAAAAGGAAAGAAAATGAGATGCAGAAAGGAAAGCAAAGAAATGACTAATCTACTTTTGCTGAAATGGAAATTGCAGAATTGAAAGGAAAGAAAGGAAATCACTAATCTACTTTTGCTGAAATGAAAAATGTAGAATTGAAAGGAAAGTAGGGAAATGACTAATCTACTTTTACTGAAATGGAAATTGCAAAATTGAATGGAAAGCAGGGAAATGACTAATCCACGTTTGCTGAAAAAAACTACTTAGCATAACGTTGCGATAGAAAATAGAAGAAAGCAGTAACTGAAAAATACTCTAGCGCTTCCTCGTAAACGGTGCCAAAACGTGATGAGCACCAGTATTGCAACAATAATGCTGCAAGTCTTGGGCTTCCTACTTTACTTTTATCAACCCAGTAGTTCGTAACAAGCTTGGAAGTGATGGTCCTGTATGCACAAGTACTAGTTCTTACCGCAGGCTCTCACTTGGTCAGCTGGCACAAGATCAATAGGAGCTCAAGTAAACTTCTATGAATTCTACAAGAAGCTTTATATGTGATGAAAGAAAGGAAAGCTTACTCTACAAAGGCTACCCTACTTGGAGAAAGAGAGAAAAGACTGAAATGTGAAGTAAATCTAGCCAACCCTAATTAACCAACTAATCTTACTTTTGCAGAAAGAGAGATGAAAAACCATAAAATGAATTTCATTACCTACTTAGGAATTAAACAACATCTACTCAAGCTATTTCTAGAAGGAAATGAGAAAAAAACATCTTTTTGGATTTTTATGTATTTTCAGGTGAGATTGTCATGCATGTAATTTATTTGTTTGTGAATGTGGCAGTGATTAGGTGGTGATGGAGGGTGACTTTGGAATTTATAGAGGTGTAGGAAGGTGTGGATGGGTCCTAGGAGGTCCCAGGTGGCCTTCTAGAGGCTTTTCCTACAATTGGACTTCAAAAAGACACCTACAGGAAAATCTACAAGATGCTGCAGGGGACCTACAAGAGGTCTACAGGAGGTCTACAAAAGGATGTCGAGAGCAGTTTTGGAGGTTTTGAAGGGAGGAAAGTAGGTGGAAAGGGTAGCTAAAGGCTAAAAGGATGTGTTAAAGTGTCTAGGGTTCATCATGAAGGATTAGGAAATAGAAATGTGGTTGGACTTATTCAAGGAAAGAGAGGAAAGTTTATGAGAAAAGTGCAGCAAGCTAGGGCAGATTTGTGATGGACTTTGGGTGACCCGTGGAACATAGATAAAAAAGAAATGGTAATGGCTGGCGGGCTGAATTATTGTGACAAGAGATTTGCTACAAAAGAACTAAAAATCAAACAATGAAGTTAAGTAAGAAAAGAAACTTGATAGATAAAAAAACAGAATTTCATCAAGCTGATCTAAAATTTGATGTAGGAAAGTAAATGCTGAAAAAATGTTACATGGAAGGAAAGCATGGAAGGAAATTTATTGCAAAGCTAGAAATGAGCATGGTGAAATAGATCTACAGCCAAGCATTAACTTTCTAACAAACTGCAACACCAGAAATCCTATGAAAAATACAAATTTGTGTTTTTTTTGTGGCAGCAAGAGTATCTTGGCCTCAGTTCATGGTCCTAGAGGGAGAAAAGGAGGCCACGGCTTTGGTGATGGCCTTTTTGTATCTTTTTCCTATCATTGTTCAACCTGCTACAACAAACTGAAATCGAAACAACCCTTCTTAAATCACCAAAAGCAACCTATTCTTAACTAAGACATAAATCTATCTAACAACAACTAATTCATAAACTGAAACAAAGCATATAAATACAAAACAAGAGAAGCTTGGCTACTTGGATTGGGCCCTAATCTAAGAGCTTCAGCCCTTTGAGGTAACTTTGTGCTAGCTCGAACAAGATCTCATCTTCATTATCAAAATAATAATAGGATTACATGAAACTGTCAACAAAAGTAAGCTCGAAGTTGAGCAGAGAAAAGCTGCAACAAAAATTTGAAAATTTGACTAACTTCCAACAACCTAATGAGTCCCTACGCCTCTCTACTTATACAACTAAAACTACCAACAGCTTTCCTAAAATCAGGGAAGCTTGGCTCCCAAAACTTGAGATAAACAAAATTTATCCTCCACTTGCTTGCTTGCCTCTTTAGTGCATTGATGTGGTTGCTTGTGCTCTAAGCTGCATGGTGGAGAGTTCAAAGTGGAGAGTCATAAATGAGGGGTATACCCTCCTATAAATCCTTTCCCTTGTCTTCTTCGAATATTTGCTGCAAAATGTTCATTAAATCTTTGACTTTGTCTCCAAAATTGACCAAAAATCTACACTAAACAAACATTAGATTTCATGGCATAATGACCAACCCAACTCACTCTATTAGCATAAATATAGTAAAAAAAATGGAATAAACTAATGATAATGGTGGATTAAGCTATGTTAGGAGGAAAAATGAGCCCATATAATTACCCATTTACGGGGCTCATCACTCAGATGTTACTTAGAAATTATGTTAGTTTATGATGGTCTTGAGTTGCTGGAAAGTGTCATTGTTGTTGTGATTCTTTGATGGATTTGCTAATTGATTAGTTGGATATATTCATATTTGGTAATGATAAGATGGCATAGGTTCAAGAGGAGCATTTTCTATGCTTCTAATAATGTATTGTTGGTGTTATGGTTTCTTGATAACTTCTTGTTGCATGATGGGTTTATGATAAGTACATATATCATTGATGATGTATTGTTGTTGTTGCTGAAGACACATATGTCATTGATATTATGTCATTAGAGATGAAGTTTTGGATGATGGGTATATATTGGTTAAAGTTGCACTTAGTGAAGTTATTTCTACATGAAGAGGATATGCATACTTATTGACATTGGTTGATGATGATGAGTAACTTATGATTCACTCACTGCTTATATAATGATGTCATTATTTCTTCAATGATGCATAGGTTGCATATGGTGAAGTTATGGATGATTCTGATTCCTATATGTTGCTAGAGCTACATGTGAATAGTTGTTATGATGTTGTTGAACAATTATATGAGATATTCCTGGTTCTCAAATATGTTTTTTATGCATGAAAATATATGTTGTTCTGCTGCAAAATATATATATATATATATATGTCTTTGATATTCATGGATTGTGGCTCTTCCTAGAAATGGAAAGAACATGTTGACCTTGATGATATGAGGTCAAGGGGATGATTTGATCATATGAGGTCAAGGGGATGATTTGCTAGCAAAAATATATCGCACTTCTACTTCAATGCTTAGAGATGCTTGGAGACATTTCTTATTTAGTCACATATCAATGATGTTAAAGATTGATGCTACATTGTTTTATCTTACATAAGCTCCTTGACGAAGAGGATGTTCATGTTGTTGTAATCAGATATTCATGTTTTAGTTTCCTATATGGTGTATGATGGGTTTTGATGACTGTAATGGTCTTGCTACCTCACTATCGAGGTCTCCAATTTTGGTCGCAAATGCCATATATGTCTATCTATGTAAAGATAATGTAAAGACCTCGGCTCTAAATAATTGTAAAATTCAGTCAAGTATGGATTATTGGGGTCAAGTAGTTTATGTATGTAATCCTATTATTTTTGGCATTTTATGTAATGGTGAGTCAAATGTGTAACCCCAATGTGTTGTGTGATTGATGTAAGCATGAGTCCTTGGTGATAGGAAAGGTCATATTTGATTGAATCATAAATTCTTGTGCTTTTATTGAATATCTTTAGAGGTTTCAACATATGATTAGGAGGACATGATCAATATAAAATATTCCTCTTCAGTAGATCATTAAGACAGTGATCCTCACTACACAAGCGAAGAGATGTCTTCATTTAGCATTGGTCATCCCTTTTCCCTTGATGTGAAAGCAGGAGAGAAGCTTGGTGTTTCGAAAATAATGCTTAAGGAAACGTCTTCTGAGAGAAGCTTGGTGTGTTTAGAGATGTGCTTATAGGAAATAATAGGTGGTCACCAACATCAAAGTGGTTACCATCAAGTCCAAAGGGGGATATTGTTGTCATTATGGCTAATGTGTTGTCCTTGATGGAAGCCTACTTGATAGAGATGTCAACATGATGGTTATGTAGATGCTACAAGTGATATGAACAAAGTAATATCAATTCAGAGATAGATGGATGACAAAGATCAAGTGTGAGAAAGTACGTGGGTCCTATGAAGCAAGATCACGTACAAATGCAGGTATGGTGAAGAAAAGTTGCGTACATATTCTGTACCATGGTAATTGGAATACCATGGGTATTTACCATGGTATTGGCCCATTGTAATGAGTGCGATAATGGGTATTTGATCTCATCAAAGAATACCAATGGCATTGCTAAGGGATTGGATTAAGTTCTTGGCTAAGGATAAAGCTATATAAGGAGATGAAGAACGATGTGTTAAGTGTGAAAGTTATGGGATATTAAGGTGTAATTTAATCTGAAATAGTTGTGCACCAAGGAGCATGGAAGAAGCTCATGTCTGATATATCTAAAAGAATAATAATAAATATGCTTTCTTGATATGTTTGTCATTATAGCTAACAATGATATATCTGTGATGATAATAATGCTCTAATGTGGATATGTGAGGGTGAATTATGTACAGATTGTGTTATGGCTGTTGTTATGAAACCAAATCACAAAAAGATAGAAAAGATAGTTGAACACCTTAGAAATAAGCCTCTTCGAGGGGGCAACCTTCTTTACATTACACAAATGAACAATTCTTAAATGATACAAATGACAAGACTTCCTTTCTATATATAGGAGTCTAGGGGGTCATAGTATAATCAGAGTAGACATAACAATAATAATGTAAGGGCACAATTATAACAATAGTGGGCTTCTATGGGGCACAATAGTAACAATATGGGGACTACATGGGCACAACATTATAATAAGGGGGTTGTACTAATAACAATAAGGGGTTACACTAGTAGTATACAGACCTAACATGCCCCTCTCCTTCAAAAAGTGTTGTCCTTAATGCTTGAGTAGTTCTTCATGCTTCTGTACAAAATCCTTGTCCTCCCATGTGGAATCTTCAGCGGGTAAGTTCTTCCACTTAATGAGATAGTCTGAAATTGATCAATTTCGTAGCTTTTGGGTTCTTATTTTTGTGACTGTTCTAGGTTCCAATATGATTTTTCCTTCCTCATCAAGTTCTAGAAATATTGTTTGAATTGCGATATTCTACAACTTTTGAATGAGTGGCCACACTTCCTTGTCCTTCTTCCATTCATCCCTTGCTTCATTTATCCAATCTAGTTGGATAATATAAATAGCACAAAACAATGCTTCCACATCCTCATCCTTTCTTGAGAGTGCATCTACAATAAAAGAAAATCCCCTTTTTTTAGATGAGGTCAAAGTCATAGCCTAACATATTTGTGACCCAATTGTTTTTGTTCTTCAAAAGATAATATTTATATGAAAAATTATTTCAGACTATCATGATTAATTTTTACCTTGAAGTGTCTTCCCATTAGGTAAGGTCACCATTTCTTAAGTGCCTGTAATATTTCCAACATTTCCTCCTCATAAATAGATTGGTTGAGATGTAGCCATAAAAATACCCAATCACCTACATCAAAACTTTTTTCACTGCGATGTTGATCTACCTGTTGTTTCATTCGATTCTACGCCAAACTGGCGTTATCCTTTAAAAGTTGGAGAACTTGTTGTTGATGCTCAATGTGATCTTTCACTACCTAAACCTTTTTCTTCTTACTATGTCCTTCTATCTTGAGAGTTTGGGGAGTGGGAATTTCTTCTAATGCTTTACAAGATATGGTCAGATTCATTTCTTGATTCTTGATGTGATCTTTCGCTTCTCGAGCATTTCTCTTCTTGATATGTCCTTCTATCTTGATAGTTTGAGGAGTGGTAATTCCGGCCAATGCATTGCAATATATGGTTGGATTAATTTCTTATTTCTCAATGTGATATTTCACTTCTTGAATCTTTTTCTTCTTGATATGTCCTTCTATCTTGAGAGTTTGAGGAGTGGTAATTCTTGCCAATGCTTTACAAGATATGGTCGGATTCATTTCTTCTATCTCTAGGGTTGGTTCCTGGTGTATATCCTCTTGTTTTGATGTTTCTTGATCCTTTTCTTCCTCCTCTTCATAATCTATGTAAAATAATTTCTTCTCAACACACTTACGATCTTTAGTGCATTTGCTATCACAATTGTAACAAAGCCCTTTTTCTCTTTTTTCTTCCAATTGTTGTGGTGTAACCCTTGTAGGTTGTGGAAAGCTAGGAGAACCAACACTTTCATCTTTATAGTTGTGAGGGGTAGACTTCCTTGTTTCCATAATTTTTCTTTCCACTTTGTAACAAAGCCCTTTTTATCCTTTTTCTTCCAATTGTTGAGGTGTTGCTCTAAAGAAGGTGCCACTCTTTGTGTCCTCATAATGTGCTATAATTTCCTCCAAGAAAATTGACCACGTAACAAGTGGTTTACGAGAAAAAAACCCTCTATACCATAAAAATTGATATTGTTCTAAATATGAAGATGCAATACATACCTTTTGTAATAGTGGTACACTATGTAGATCAAAATATTTCTACATATGTAGTATCCAATTTGCTAGATCCTTGCCATCAAACTTCCTCATCTCGATTTTTCTTGATTTTAGGAGCTTGATCTTGAAATGGATGTAACTCTGTAATTTTAGATCTCCAAGTTCTGAAATTTTTCCTTGTGGTAGCTCTTTGAGTTCTCTTTCTAACCCTGCAAGTCTAATTAGAATTTGATTATCCAAGAAAGAGTTATGCCAAATATCCTACGGTGACCTAATTATAGACTAGTTCAGTAGAGAAAAATTGTACATGCCACATATCACTGTTTTGACCTTTGTACCTGAAACTGATACAAACAAAACTATAGGAAGTCCTCTTTTTGAAACTTCATACAAAATTTCAATCTGATGCTCAGAACAAAAGTTATGGTGATTATCCCCCGATCGCCTGTTTGGAATGTAATTTCGGAGTTTGCAAACTCTATAACTTCCTCAAATCATATATACGAAAATATAGCGAGACAAGATATGAAATTTGGATGCAAGATTTAGAGCGATTTCTTCTCAAATGGGTTTTTTTTGTAGATTCTGAAACCTTGCAGAAAAGAAGTTATAGCGAAAATACCACACTGACTTGTTTTAGAGCAGTGAAACCCTAGAATCCAAAGCTCTGATAGAAAATGTTATGAAGCCAACTCATGAAAAGATAGAAAAGATAGATGAACGCCTTAGAAATAAGCCTCTTCAAGGTGGAAACCTCTTTTACATTACACAAATGAACAATTCTTAGATGATATAGGTGACAATGCCTCCTTTCTCTATATAGGAGTCTAAGGGGTCATAACATAATTAGAGTCAACATAACAGTAATAATGTAAGGGCACATAATAACAATAGTGGGCTTCTATGGGGCACAATCATGACAATATGGGGACTACATGGGTACAACAATATAATAAGGGGGTTGTACTAATAACAATAAGGGGTTACACTAGTAGTATAGGGACCTAACAATTGTAAAAATGATCCGGTCTTAAACAAGAAGACAAAAAATTATAGATATAATCCTAAATTGAGATATGCAGTAGAAAAACACTTCATTTCATTAATAGAAAAATACTGAATTATGCTTATTAACAGAATGGAGATAAGATAGCTTGGGTGATGGTAGCTTATTTCTGAGAAGAGATTTGGTGGCTACATGCCTCTAAACTCGGTTGAATGAGGCTCAAGGGCCTATTTATTATTGAAAAACATGAGAAAGCCCTAAACAACCAAAACCCTAACCCCAAGAGATGTAACACCAAGAGTTTGTGGACCTCGTTGGGGTTAGTTGGGAAGCCAACTTCCTGGGGTCGTAACTTGGTAATATTATCTCTATTTGGCGCATATGATACCTTATTGGAAAGGTCTCTTTGAGTACTATAGGTTTTGATGTAGGCCCTTGCCTACAATGAAAGGCCTACGACTGATCTCAAAAAATGCAGTTTAGGGGGTCAAAACTACTCCAGACGTTTAGGACTAGAAAAATTACTAAAAACAGTAAATGTTGAAGTAAACAAGGAAATATATGAAACTGACTCGAGGGTCTAGGTGGAATAGGCGAGTGGACACCAATATCCACCTAGATCTTTCCTCCCCACTTAGGAAGCAATGGTCCCCATTTCATGTAGAGCCTCGATGAGGTGAGGAAATTTTTGTTGAACTTGGTCCCTTATGAACCACTTGCCTTGGTGAAGGAGTTGGCCTGTTTTAAAAGCATGATATAGTTGTATCCTCTATTCATGAGTGTTCTTGATCTATGTATCCATGATATGATCAGTTGTGGCTAGTTCCATGCTATCCGAGTTGAGATTTTTTAGTGTGAGTTGTTCTGCAATGTCGGATGTGTCCAATAATGGTAGAAAGTATGGACGAAGGAGGTCTGCATTGAAAACTGGGTGTAGACCAAGGAGCGGTGGGATGCTAAGCCCAAAGGAATTGTCACCAACATCCTTGGTGATGGTGTATGGCCCATACCGGAGAGGGTGAAGCTTTCGATGGGGTCCAGCAAGGCACTTCTTCTATAAATGTAGTCAAACTTTGTCACCCACTAGGAACTTGTGCAAAACTCAATGCTAATCATGGCACTACTTGTACTTAACACTGGCTTTCTCCAACATATCATGGACCTACTAGAAAATTTTTTGAATGTGCTCAATGAAGTTTTTATTCCTTTCCACCTCGGACTGGACGTGAGCCAAATCTCCCTAAGTGGCTACAAATGGTGTCACCACATTAATGGGACATAATGATTGAAATCCCAGTCCTACATAAAAGGGGTTGTGGCCTATTGAGCTGTGGAGAGCTCTAGTGTAGTTGTGTTGGAAATAAGGGAGGCTTTTCTCCCACATGTGTGTATGTTTCAAGTTGTACATGTGTAGAATCTGCCCAATCATCATGTTGACGACCTATATTTTGCCATTAGTTTTGCGATGGAAAGTCATGGACTTAGTGAGTTTTGTATCTAGCATCGACCAAAGACTCGACCAAAATGCACTCAAGAATCTTTTGTCCTGATCTGAGACAATGGACTGTCAGATCCCAAAGTGTACCTGCACTCTCTCAAAGAAGATCTTAATAGTGGCCTCTGTTGTGATACTCTTCTTGTAGGCCAACATGATGGGCATGTTATAGAATTTGTTGACGACTACAAAAACACAATCATTGTCATGCTTATTAGAAGGAAGACCCGGCATGTAATCCATGGAGATAGATTCCCAAGGCTGACTAGGAGTAGGTAGAGGAGTATACAAGCCATTCTTCTTGATGGTTGGTTTGGCAATGGTGTAGGCAATGTAGGATCTAATGAAATTTCCAATATCTTGATGAAGTTTCAACCAATAAAAATGCTTATGCAATACCATAACTATTTTCTCTACTCCAAATGTCCAGTGAATCGACTGTAGTGTGCATCCAAAATCATCTTGGAATGCACATTTGAAAGAACACAAATGTGTGCTAGGTGGCATAACAGTGCATCATGAAGGTGAAAATTTGGAACTTGCATCCCTTCTAGGAGTGTCTAGATGTGTTTTTGAATTCTGGATTGCTCTTATAAAGATGTGACCACCCCTAAGTCTTGTGCCCATATGAGTCAAGCACAGTGATCAATGCCATGACTGGTGGTCGGATAAGGCAATCAACAACAATATTGGCACTTCCCTTCTTATACTTAATGTTCAAATGGAATTTTTGTAAGTAGGTGGACCATTTCTGATGGCCATCATTATGTAATTTCTTTTGTGTCTGTATGAACTATAAGGGTCGGTGGTCTATGTGGATGAGTGTTTCCTTTGCCATAATGTAATTCTTCCATTCGCAGGAGGCCTCTAAAATGGAATACCTTTTTTTGTCATAAGTGGGATATTTTTGAACAATGTCTTAAAGTGTCTCACTATGGTAAGGCACTGGATGCCCATGCTGAGTAAGAATTGCACCAATAGCATAGTCAGAGGCATTTGTCTCAATCTCGAATGGTTGTTGCAAGTCTAGTAATGTGGCCACTGATGTAGAGCATAGGTGCTGCTTTAACTAGGAAAATGTCTGCTATTGGGTTTCAAACCAAAAATCAGTTTCTTTCGCTCCACCCTTGGTGATTTGACTTAAAGTCCAAGTGATATGAGAGAACCTGAACATGAAACTGTGGTAGAAATTGGCAAGACCCAAAAAAATGCGAATCTTTGTTAGAGTGGTCAGGGTTGGCTAATCTCAAATGACTTGTATATTGGCTGGGTCCACATGTACACCATGATCATCAATGATGTACTCCATATATTAAACCTGGGTTAGGACAAAAGTTCATTTCCTCAAGTTAGCACATAGCTTGCGTTGTCATAGGGTTTGAAGGACTTGTTGAATATGGTGGAGGTGTTCTTCTCATCTCTAGATAAAGATCAATATATCATCCAAATACACCACCCTGAATGCATTGGTGAAGGGTCACAAGATGTAGTCCATCACTCTCATGAAGGTTGTAGGGGAATTTGTCAACCTGAATGACATGACCAACCATTCAAAAAGACGCTCCTTGGATTTCAAGGCAGTCTTCCATACATCAGAGGGTTCAATAGGCACTAGGTGATAACCTGACATCAAGTCACTCTTGGGGAAATATTTGGCCCACAAAAGTTGGTCCAGAAGGTCATCACTCTATGGGATTGGGTATCTATTCCAGAGAGTGATCTTGTTTAGCACCCGATAGTCAATGTCCCTATACTCCTCCATGACCTTGTCCATCTGTTGCTACTATGCAAAGAAACCCTGCCTGGAGGCCATTTCCATAACCTTTATTGCCCTGAGGGCGAATCATAAAAGATTTTCCTAGTCTGGGAAATGATCTTACTACAATGCTTTGCAGTGATCAAAGAGATGGTGGTAGGCAGGGCTACCTTCAGTATCCTGTACAACTTATTGGCCAAAGTAATAATGATAGAGCGAGGTCTAGATTCACACACAACATATCACTTCCACAAGTATGGTTTTCCTAAAAATGCATCACAAACTTGAAGAGAATAAACATCACACAATAGCTCATCTATGAAGGGCTTGATGCTATAGGGAAGGCGACACTATTGGATGATGTAGAGACCTCTTCCTTGGTGAAGCCACCCAATGCTGTATGGTTGTGGATGTGTTTTAGTCTTTAGGCCCAACCACTTCATGACCTCTTCTGAAATGAGGTTTGTTTGGCTCCCACTATCGACAATGAAGTGCAGTGGAGAACCCTTCACCCACATCTTTGAATGGAATAGGAATTCCCACTCCTGCTAGACCTTTAGGCTTAATCTTCTAGATCTTGTTGGTGACCATGGTCGCATTAGGCTCTGCATTAATGATCTGCTTCCCTTTTTCATTCCCCTTATTGGGTTCCGATTCAAAGGCCTTCATCTCGCCCACCAGTGACTTCTTGGTCATACACTCACTTGTGTTGTGAGTGGAGCTCTCATCGAACTAACGCCATTTTCTCATGTCCTTCTTTGTCTCTATGGTGTTGTTCTTTACTTGCGACTTCGACAGGCTATCCTGGGTAGCCCTAACTTGGCCCTATGCCTTTTCATGTGGTTTGGGGATGCCTTTTCCTTGCTTTGGATTCAAAAATCCAAAGTCCTGCTTCTCCTATTTAAACTTATGCTCAATCGTGATAGCGTATCAGTACACCGTCCCGAGCGAGGAAATGTCCAGGAACACCATCTCATTTTGGATGTACTTGTGTAGATAGTTTTTGTTGGGTTTGGAGCCTGATTATCTTCTTTATTCAGAGGTATCACCATAGTGGAACCCAGTTCATAATGTGGTGGCTACACTGCCCATAATAGTTTCTCTACAAGGGGGGTCCTCAGGGCGGGGGGGGGGGGGGGGGGGGGGGGGGGCGGGGCTGATTGCGATCTTTCGGAGCCCGTCCCTAGTGGGGGATCGGGGAAAACGCCCTCGAAGCTAAAAATATATGTAAAATTGCCTTGTAAAATGTTGTAATTTTGTAGTCAATCTGGGTCATTCATTAGGTGGAGATCTGACGGTAGAAGTTATGTTTAATTTAGGCTTCTTTGCCCTAAAAGACAACCCCTCACTATATATGAGGTAATTGTATTGCGTCTATGTAGATCTATATTCTGAGCAAGAAAGAGAGAGGAGATTGTGTGAGAGCAAAGAGAGAATTACAATGGATATGTTGTAGGTTGTATCTCTTCATTTTGCTAGATAATATAAAAGGAAGGATTGACTATTTCTTAGTGGACGTAGCCCAAATTGGGTGAACCACGTATATCTATGTCTCTCTTGTTTTATGCATTTTCTGTGTTTATATTTCTGCAATATATTTTATGTGTTCCATTGCTCTGTAATATATAATTTTCTAACAACTAGTATCAGAGCTGAAGGTCTCTTTGGCTAATAAACTCATAGGAGCAAAGGATTCTTGGTTAGAGTGGGAGAAATGGTGGAAGATGGTAGGTTTAGGGTAAAAAATTTTAATGGCCAAAATTACCCACTATGGAAAATGAAGATGGAATATTATTTGTATCAGAAAGTTCTATGCTAACCATTGAGCAGAAAGGCAAAGAAGCCGATGCGTATGATAGACATAGAACGAGACATTCTCGATTGAAAGGCACTTGGAACAATACGGTTATGCCTAGCGGCATTGGTAGACTTTAATATTTCAAAGGGAATGACAACAGAGGGTTTAATATTGGAATTGTCCAAATTATATGAATAACCCTTGGCCTCAAATAAGGTATTTCTTATGAAGTGTTTATTTAATATGAAGTTGTCAGAAGGTGGATCTGTTGGTGATCATTTAAATGAATTTGATACAGTTACCAGTCAATTAAGTTCTATAGGGGTAACTTTTGACGATGAAGTTAGGGCTCTGTTATTTCTATGCTCATTGCTAGAAAGTTGGAATGGTTTAGTTATGCCCATTAGTAACTCTGTCTCTAGATCTAGTACTTTAAATTTTGATGATGTTGTCGGTGAAATCCTTAGCGAGGAAATGCAATGAAAAAGATCCAGTGAGACATCAAGTATAAATTTGACTATAGAGATTAGGGGAAGAGAAATGGAAAGGGGAAAGAGCCCAGGATATTGCAGTAAGTCAAAGAAAGGTAGATTGAAGTCCAGATCGGGGATAATGTGCTAGAAATGTGGGAAGAAAGGACACCGGAAGAAATATTGCAAGTCTCGGAAGGGAGAATAAGGAGACACACAACAAGAAAACAATCATGAAGCAAATGTGATAGGTGATGTGTTGCAAGATGCTTTGATTCTTGCATTAGAAAATATTATTGATGCCTAGGTGGTAGGTTCGGGGGCCTCATTGCATGGCACACCTAATAGGAAACATTTTCATGATCATATTCAAGGATATTTTGGATAGGTTTGATTGGGTGATGATAAACCTTGTAAAATCATTGGAATGGGTATAGATTTCATAAAACAATAGAATAGAAATCAATGGCTATTGAAAGAGGTAAGGCATGTCCTAGATCTGAAGAAAAATCTGATTTCAACGAGGAAGTAGGGAGGTGAAGGTTGTGTAGCAACTTTTATAGTTAAAACCTGGAAGGTCACTAAAGGATCCTTGGTAATAACAAAAAGAGAAAAGGTCGGTACATTGTATTTGTGCAATGGTAGTTCTAATTTTGTTAATTATTTATCCTCTACAAGAGAAGATACGACATTGTGGCATCATAAGCTCGGGCACATGAGTGAGAAGGGGATGCAGATTCTTCACTCAAGAAATTTGTTGCTAGGTTTGAAGCATGTTAATTTAAAACTCCTGTGAGAATTGTGTTTATGGAAAACAGAAGAGAGTCAGATTCCTCAGAGTTGGGAAAGAAAAGAAGAGCGAAAAATTGGAGCTTGTGCATACAAATGTATGGGGACCTTCTCAGGTATCATCTCTTAGTGGCTCTTGTTATTATGTTACTTTTATTAATGATGCAACTAGAAAAACATGGATTTATTGTATTCAAAATAAATTTGTTGTATTTGATACTTTCAAGAAATGGAAATATTTGGTTGAAAATGAGACAGGAAAAAGGTTGAGGTCTCTCAGATTAGACAATGGAAGTGAATATTGCAGAAAAGAGTTTGATAGGTACTATTCTGAGAATGGAATTCACAGAGAGAAGATAGTTCCAGGAACACCACAAGGAAATGGTGTGTCAGAAAGGATGAGCATGACAATCATGGAGCGTGCAAGGTGCATGAGATTGCATGAAGGATTTCCTTTACAATTTTGGGTATATGCTATAGATACTATTGTTTATCTAATGAACAGAGGGCCTTCAAGTTCCTTGGATGGTGGTATTCCAAAGGAGGCATGGACAGGTAAAAAGGTAAACTACTCATTTTTAAAGACTTTTGGTTGTGAAGCCTTTGTCCACATTAATAAAGAGAATAGAACAAAGATCGAGGAAAAATCAAAGAAATGTACCTTTATTGGATATGGTGTTAATGATTTTGGTTATCACTTTTATGATTATGAAAAACACGAAATCATTAGAAGCAGAGATGTCATATTCAATGAAAAGTTTTTGTATAAGGATCAGATGTAGGAAAAGAAACAGGAAAAAGAAAACAAAGAATACACAATGCTTAATGAGATCACAGAAAAAGTGAAGGTGTTTGAAAATCATAATGATCAACAACCAAAACAACAACAACAACAAAACAACAACAACAACAACAACAATAGCAACAAGCACCTCAAACACTTGAAAGTGATGTTAGAATATCTTCCAAGGTAAGTAGACCCCCTAATCGATTCTCTCCTTCATTATATTATGTATTGTTGACTGATTCTGGTGAACCAGTGTCAGGCTAGGCAGTAACTCCTCAAAGAAATTCATTGTATTTCGTTTAGGTTGGTGTTTATTATATAGATGAGGGAGAGACTGTCCATTTCATCTCCTGGTGACTATTCATATTTTCCATTATTTATTTGAATCAATTTTAGTTATTCACCCAATCCTGATGATTAGGTGTCAACATTACCCCTGTTAATCTAAAGGGATGTTCATGAGTCCAAGCATCGTTCTAAATCTTTGAAGCTTTTCCCTTCCAAGCACTTTGGTGAAGATGTTTGCAATTTGCTCGTTCGTGGAACAACGTCAGAGATGGATTGTTTTGGCCTCAACATGATGTCCAATCAGATGATATTTAGTATTGATATGCTTTGTTCGATCATGGGAATTTGGGTTCTTGGCCAACTTTATTGCAAAGGCATTGTCAATCATGAGTGGAGTTTATTGTACTTGTTTTACCTGCAAATCTTCAAGAATTTTCCTGAGCCACACAATTTCTTTCGTTGCCTCAGCTGCTGCCATGTATTCTGCTTTTGTTATGGAATCTGCTGGAACTGATTGTTTGCGTGATCTCTAGGAGACAACTCCTGATCCAAGACTCATAGCATATCCTGAAGTAGATACCCTAGTTTCTTTGTTTCCATCGAAGTCTGAATCAGAGTATCCAATCAAGATGAAGTCGTCCACCTATGTATACTTGATTCTAAAGTCTTGAGTTCCCTTCAAGTACCTTAGAATTGTTTTTGTAGCAAACCAATATCCCTCCCAAGGCTTTTGCATAAACCTGGAGAGGATTCCAACATCAAACAAAATGTCTGGTCTAGTAATAGTTAGGTAGTTGAGACTTCCTATAAGCTGTCTATACTTTGTTGCCTCCTGAAATTCTTTTCCTTCAATAGATGTGAGCTTTAAGTTTTGTTCCATTGGAGTAGTAAGCAGATTGCATTATGTCATGCCAAACTTGTTCAATAGATCTCCAATATACTTCTTTTGAGAAAGAAATATGGACTTTGGATGTTGAGTTACTTCAATACCAAGATAGTAATGAACATAGCTCAAATCAGTCTTTTCAAAACTTTTCCCCAATTCCTTCTTTATGGATGCAATTTAGCTTTCATTGTTCCCTGTCATCAAAATATCATCTACAGATACCACAAGATATACAACTATTTTGCAAACTTTCTTGACAAATAAAGTTGCATCATCAAGATCATAATGTTTGAAATTGAGTTTCAAAAGATGCTCAGTTAGTTTTTCATATTAGGCTTGCGGTGCTTGTTTGAGGCCATACAAGGATTTCACAAGTTTGCATACTTCTTGTTCATGTCCTTTCATAGTAAATCCTTTAGGCTGGGACATAAAAACATTCTCTTTTAGATCTCCATTCAACAAAGCAGTTTTTACATCCATTTGATGGACTTTCCAACCGTTCTGAGCTGCTAGGGCAAAGAGTGTCTGGATGGTAGCCCATTTTGATGTGGGGGCAAAAGCCTCCTCATAATCAATCCATTCCTTTTGTGCAAAACATTTTGCCACAAGCTTGGATTTGTGCTTTTCAAGTGAGCCATCAACTTTATGCTTGTTCTTCTAGACCCACTTACAACCAATTGGTGTGGGTCCTAATGGAGGATCAACCAGCTTCCAAGTGCCATTCTTTATGAGGGCATCATACTCCTTTCGCATCACTTCTTTCCATTCATCGTGAGAGGTAGCTTCTTTTAAAGAAGTTCGTTCAAAATTTGTAGACAAGTTCAATTCACAATCATAAGAAACATCCATATCAATAGGTGAATTAGAGTCATCTACATCACCTCCATTTTGCCAGTTTGAATTTCTAGTTCTTGTCTTTCCAACCTCATCAGGATGAACACTTTCGATTGTCTTTATCAGCCACTTTGGGGGACCTTTCTTAGATGGTCTAGGCTACTCTGTTGATTGAGTTGGGACTGAATCAAGATTGAGTCTCCCAATTCTATCAATCACATCACTTAAAGCATCATCCGTTGTTGGAGTTTCATGTGGAGGAGAGAGTTCTTCAGAAGATGATTCCACATGTTGATCTAGTATAGGAATCCCCCCTTCAAGATGTGGAATCTGATTGTCAAATTCTTGAAATGATTTTGCATTTGCAAATCTATCCAAGCGATCAAGTTGCCGCTGAATAAGATTGTCAGTTTTGGGTGATTCAAGAAAAATTACATCTCTAGATACAACAAACTTTTTATTGACTTCATCATAGAGATGGTATGCTTTGGAGGTGTTTGAACACCTAGGAAGACACGCTTACGACTTCTTGCACCAAGGTTGTTTCTATGTACCTTTGGTATCAAGGCATAATAGGTGGAACCAAAGACCCTGAGATGCTTTATCGAAGGCACGTGCCCATACCACATTTCATATGGAGTCTTGTTTCTAATAGCATTAGATGGACATTTATTCTTTATATATGCAGCACATAGAACAACATCAACCCAAAACATTATTTTTACATTTTTTGAAGAAGAGCATGGAGTGTACCATATTTAAGATTGTCCTATTCATTCTTTCAGCTACACCATTCTGTTGGGGATTATAAAGTATATTCATTTGATATTTGATCCCATGTTGGCGAAGATAGTTTTCAAATTAATTTGATGGGTATTCCTTTCCATTATTAGTGAGAATAGAACCAATATGAGATTGTGCATCATTTTCAATCCATTTATGAAAGTTCTTGAATGTTTGAAAAGCATCATATTTGTTCTTGAATAAAGAAACCCAACACATTTTGGTATAGTCATCAATAAATGTCATCATATATTTATTTCCATTTGCCGAAGAAACAGGCATTGGACCACATAAATATGAATGAATGAGTTCAAGTTTTCTATGTGGTCTTGAATGTGAATCATGAAAAGACTGTTTGCTACGCTTTCCTAGGTTGCAAGCATCACATTGCTTAAATTTCCTAGGAATTGTAGGTAAACCAGCAACACCATTTTTCTTCAACAAGTGGAGGCTATCATAGTTCAAATGTCCAAATCTATCATGCCGTAATAAAATTGATGGAAGTGTACCTTCTTCATAATGAGAATTGTATGAGAAATGTTGTGCACGAGTAGAGGTACCTTGCAGCTTGAGAAACCTTTCTTCTTCTTTTCCCCTCATGACAAGTGAGTGGTTAGATGCTTTTCTCACCTCAAGCTTGCCATCAAACATATGAATGGAGTGACCTTGCTGGCGGATGTGGACCAAGGACAACAAGTTTCTCTTCAGTTGTGGGAGATATAGAATATGATGCAGAAGAAAGTTTGGAAGACCAGGCAATTTGAGCCTGATTAGTCCAAGCCTTGATGGCTTAATTTTTAAGAGGTATGCAAAGTATACTACTCCATCAACATTGTCAGTACATTCTTCAAAAAAATATTTTCTATGAGTCATGTGGCAAGTTGCTCTTGAATTAAGAAACCAGTCATTTTTTCAAGAAGCAAGTGAAGCATTAAATAAATCTTCATTTACTCCAATATTACATTGTGCCACAACATAGTGCGTGGATTCAGGTACTTTACCTTTGTCATTAGTTTTACCTTTGGGTTGATTTATTTACTGCTCAATTTTGTCCCAAGGTAACTTGCATGTAGAGGCATCTATGATCCATTTCTTTTGCAGCGTATGCACTGCAAATCTACCTTTTCTCCTTGAGAGTGTCTGCCACCCCTACCTCTAAAATATCTTCCTCTTCCTCTTTGACCTCCTCTTCCTCTAAAAGAATCTTGAGTAGGATGCTTTTCTTTATGAGAAAGGCACACAACCTCTTCAGAAGTTTCAAGGGTTGTCTTCATTCCAAAAGCTTTCTCTCTTTCAGCAAATGTTTTCACAAGAGTCAAAGGTAATATCTCTAAGATTTCCATTTGCTTGCAATGAGTCAAGATAATTGGAGTAAGTAGGATAAAGTGCCTTGAAAAAATAAATAAGAGGAATATCCAAATAAATCTTAGTGGCCTGGATATCATGCATTATAGACTTTACTTTGTATGCAAGAGCGAGAGGATCATCATTTTGCAATTCAAAAGTGAAGAGTTTAATCATGAGTTGAACAACTTCAAGTGCAGAATGTGAGTCATAGAATTCTTTAAGCTTTTGTAAGGCTTCGAAAGTAGTTGAAAATGGTGTAATATGGTGACTCACCGCTTCACTTATAGATGCTAAAATTAATTCATAGGCTTTGCTGTTCTTATTTTCCCATATGGGGAGCTCTTTGTCTGAGGTAGGTTGTTATGGCTATTTGTCTCCTTCTCCAATACACACCCCTTTCCATAACTCAATGAAAATGAGTGTTTTTTTTTATCATCCGGGACCACTCAGGATAATTCTTCTTGCCAGTGAGAACTATTCCCACAATGGATATGATTGAATGCATACTGTAACAAAAACTTCTGCTGCAAAATATTACTCTTAATGGGAAAAAATATAATTCTGATATGACTTGAAAACAAATTCAATTGTCAATACACAAGATAAAAAACTGTGCAATGCATTTAAATGGACAACGCTTCCCTAGGCATTGCATTCAACTGAGGTATATATAGCGCTTAAAATTAGGCAGCACAACGAAAAATACAATGGAATACTTTTGAATAAAATACCGTGGATCACAACAATAAAATAGTGTCCCAATAAAATATCGTGCATCAAGGTAGGAGCTCAGTAATAAAATACCAATGCGATGCATTCAACACATTCAATGTAATACATTCAACGTAATATGGAGTAGCATATGCATATGGTGAGTGTAAATGTATGGGTAGCACAGTGCAAATATAAGAGCTGCCGGAGCAGCGTAAATATAAGCCAAGATAAACAACACATTAATTATAATAAGTCAAGAGAAGCCCCTGGCGGTCTCACATGACAGTGATGAATCTTCTGAAATCACTGAGATTTCTTAGCTGTGGGATGTGGAAGGGAAGTGAATGGATAAGGATGAAGAACAAAAATTTGGGGATTTTAACTCTGAAAATAGATCGGAGTCGAGCGAAGAATCATTAGAGGCACTAGATAGCTCAGTTGGGAGAGAGTATATCACATAGGAAGAGTGTATATCACACAACCTCATTCCTTGTTGTTGCGTGGAGGCACTAGATAGTTCGTTCCCACGCCATTAAAATTTTCTCACCCTTATCATAGCTTTCCAAGCCGAGGTATGGAATAGCGCCATCAACATAATACCACAGCGTTCAATGAATTACCGAGAGATATTTGAGAAATCCTTCGAACCGAAACAAGAGTTTAATGGCAATCAAAAGGGTTTTCATATCAATCCCATTCACTATATCAAAACCCACAGCCTCTGTAATTCCTGCCCTGAGGGATGTGTTAACTGTTAGGAGAGAAGATGGCAGAGAGCCTAGAGAGTGTAGAAATGACAATTATGCACAACCTAGGGATCACAGAGGGTGCATATAATGTTAGATATTTGCAACAACAATTGTGGAGGAGAAGTAGATAGACTCCATAGGGGGCAGTGGATAGACTAAAATAAAATGGCAGAAGGGAGTTACAAGACTAGAAGGAGATGCCAAAAAAGGAGCTAGCTCTGATACCTTGTCAGGCCAGGCAGTAACTTCTCAAAGAAATTCATTGTATTTCATTTAGGTTGGTGTTTATTATATACATGAGGGAGAGACTGTTCATTTCATCTCCCGATGACTATTCATATTCTCCATTATTTATTTACATCAATTTTAGTTATTCACCCAATCGTGATGATTAGGTGTCAACAATTAGAATGCTATGAAGAAGTAGTGCAGGTAGAAACTAACAAGAAGTGGGAGGAAACCATGAAAGAAGAGATGGACTCCTTAGCACATAACTAGACTTGGGACTTAGTCATGTTGCCTGTATGTAAAACAACATTGAAGAATAAATGGATTTACATATTGAAGGAAGAAGATGGAGGTAGAAAAAGGTATAAATCTAGACTTGTGATGAAGGGGTTTGCATAAAAAAAGGAGATAGACTTTGATGAGATATTTTCTCCGATTGTTAAAATGACTTCAATCATAACTATTTTAAGTTTAGTAGCAGCTGAAGATTTGTATCTTGAGCAGTTAGATGTAAAGACAACCTTTCTCCATGGGGATTTGGAGGAAGAGATATATATGCAGAAACCAAAAGGATATGAGGTAAAAGGGAAGGAGAAACTAGTGTGCATGTTGAAAAAGAGTTTGTATGGCTTAAAAAGGGCTCCAAGGCAGTGGTATCTAAAATTTGATAGGTTTATGTTTGAACAAGGTTATACTAGGTGTCACTCAGATCACTATGTTTATCTCAAAAGGAAAATTGATGGAAGCTCTACTATATTGTTACTGTATATAGATAACATGCTTGTTGTAGGTTCTGTTATCTCAAAATATGACCCTGGAAGGTTTCATACCAGGAAGACCTCAAGTAACTATTTCAAACCTGCTTTAGGCTGAGGTTTAGCCTCCTCAACCTGAGAGGGCTCTCCCAAAAAGGGTTAATGATTTTAATTATAGTTAAGATGGCTAACTCTTGTGAAACAAATGTAAAAATATGAATGGTGGAAACACATTTAGCAACTATCCATTGGGCTTATGGAGTCAACATCATTTCGATATGACAATGATTTCAACCTTACATAGAAGTCAGGGCATTCAACATTTAAAATATTCAGAACATACCAAATCAAATAGGACCACATAGTCTATGAATGCATACAGGAAGTTAGAGCACCTCAAGTGAATTCTAAGTGATTACACATTCATACCACTGCAAGAATTAGGAAAATAACAATATCACACATTCTAAACATCAAATCCCTCACGAATCCTAAGAAGTAAATCCAAACATGTATTACTAAAACAAAGTATTATATAAGCCAAATATCAGAGTTTTTTCATAAAATTTCCAACCCCTATTACATTGATGTTCCAGCTATATATAGAGTTCCTCTATCTGATTGAGATTCCTCCTCAAGCATGAGGGAAACTCAAAATCTACTTCTAATGACACCTAATCAACTTCTAACTGCCTATTAAATGTAACACACTTCAACTAAACTTTCTAGAGATCTAAATAAAGTAGGATTCTAACACCATGTTACACTAATAAGAGCCTTGGCTATAATTGTTCTCGTTCCTTGAAATCTGGTCCCTTTTTTTTTTGGCTGTGATGGATGTTTAAGACTCCATGCTTGTCTTCCATGCCACATCTTTCCCATTGTGCTGAAATATAGGAAACAACCCTTGCTCATCAGTCTTTATGGTTTTCGAATCCACAGAAGCAGGTCCTTCATCTTTGTTTTCTAAAATGTGATAGATGGCCATGTCTATGATGTGTTGTCCACTACCTTTAAAAACAAAAACTCATTTAAACTTTCTGGACATATTTGAACCGTGATAAAAGTGCTCACTTTATGACAGAATTTAAAGTTGGGTCTAAATCCATATTTCTCCACCTGTCTTAACCTGATTGATTGTTGCAACTTCGGATGATTCTTTGTATATATTCACCCTTCAAAATTTCCTGCTTATGTTTCAAAACTGGTTGATTTATATTGGACTTTTTAGCTTCAGCAGTTTCGTAGCACGCTACGAAACTGCTGAGCTTTAATCATCACCTTCAGCAGTTTCGTAGCGTGCTACGAAACTGCTGAGTTGTTTAAAAAACATAGTTTCAACACAAAACTTTACTTAATTGAGCACTTTGCTATCAAAACCTCCTTTCAACTGTTCCAAGACTTTCTAAAACTGAATGGAAATGCAGTATTCTTCAAGAAGATGAGACTAAGAAAAATCATCAAAATTCAAAACATAATCTTACTTGAAATGGGATTTCATTCAGAAGATTCCTTTAGCTGGCTTAACTGTACCTTTAAGTCTTCAATTTGTTTCTTCATAACCTTGTTCCCATCTCTTAATTGCATATTAATCATTCTGATGAATTTTCCTTCTTTAGTTTCCGGTACTGTCCAGGTATGGAATTGAGTATCACATTCAACTACCTCTGAAGTTGCTTTCTCTTCCCACAAGGTTTTAATTCTGTAATAATTATCTTGAATGATGGCATGTCTTTTGGCAGCTTTCCTCAGTCTTGCAATATCAAGGTTAGCAGATTCCAATCTTCTTTTCAAGTCATCTATACTATCTTCTTTATGTGTGGCAACTGTTTTGCCTTTGTCCTTTCTTTTATGGGATTGTATCTCTTCTCCTGTTTCATTTGTTCTTGGTGGTACCTCCTGTACTTGCTGAAATCTCCTTGTTATGGGTCTCCTAGGTTTGAAAACAAATTGTTTAACTTGCTCATCAAACTTAAGTTTCTTTGAGGCTTTAGCTTTCTTTGTCTTCTCTTTTTCTGACTGCATCAAATCATCTTGAACTAGTGGGGACTCTTCAAAGTCAATTGCCCACAATAAATCATTTAAATTTCTCTTTGAAACTAGACTTTCTTCAACCGCTATTGACTTACACGTTTCTTTAGCCATTTGACTTCTTGTTCTTCTCCTTGGAACTACTCCAGTTGTGCTTGTTTCATGTGCAGTCTCTTTGACTTGATATTTTCCTTTAATTGATTGTTGAGGTGTATCTTGAATGATCAATGGCTTTACAGACTCACTAACTTGTTTCCATGCCTTTAATTTTGGAAACCTCTTGGCTCTTGCTTCTGTCTAAAGACCTGCTGTTGTAAGATCTTTTGCAGGTAGAGGACTGAGGCTAGTCTGGCTTCTAAAACCAGCCATGAAAATAAATGTATTCAATTCTTTTCCTACCTTTTGAAGCTCATGCAAAACAAGTAATTTAATCAAGCCATGGTGAAACAGAGAAGTTTCACAAGCCTCCTTTCTCGATTGTACTTTGTCACACATCTTACTCAAACTGCGGAATAAATAAAAAGGTAGATCAATGGAAGCCTTCCCTGTAAAATGCAAAACGAGTTTGAAATGGTATGAATACACCTTGTTATAACTTCCTCCACAAGTCAGGTATTTCTGTATACAGGTGAGTAAATGTGCATAAGACTCTTTGACATAGCTCCTAGGAACTGACTTACTCAAATCTGAATTCACAAATTCCTTCTTTAAAAAATCTTTGCATGGATTCATGTCAAATTTGAAGTTCTTGAACCAATTTTCTTACCCTCGTGGAATCTCTGTCACAATGGATATCATCTCTGGCGAGACCTGTAATTCCAACATAGCCACTTTTGAATTTAATCCTGTGAAATTTAGTGCAAATTCTTTGGTCACCTATGCATGTCCTCCTTGTAACTTCCTGCAAAAATTCCAACATCCGGCTTTTTTAAATGCCTTCTCCACAAATTTATTGTTCAGTGTTATATCCAAACCTTCAGCCTCATTTCTTAGACATTTTCCTGATCTGTGTTGTTTCTTCTCTACTGATCTCTCCATGAAATCTTAATGACCTGTAAGTAAGGAATACTAGCTCTGTTCGAACTGTGAAAAACTTAGCTTCTTTTGAAAATCTGCCTCGCTTGATTACAATGCTATTTAAAATTGAAATCTTGCCATTTATAATCTTTCAAATTGTAATCTTGCAGATTTGTTATTCATGCAACGCTTACAATCATCACTAAGACTTGTGAAAGGTGGCTTTTCTTGGAAATTGTAATCCGTGTGTATCAACAAATCTAATGGTGTTGATAATGGAGATGGGTGGTGGGGCATGATAAGTGGAGTACATGAACTGACACAAGATGATGCAACCACTAATTTTCCTAACGGATTTGACATTTGGGAATGATTCGCTGTGGAATGCATGAATACGTGATTTCACAGCGCGGTTAGTTTAAATTTTGAATGATGCACTGCAAAATCACCTAATAAGGTTTTGTGCTGTGAAAGAATCTAATGAGTTTTGCATTGCGAAACTGCTAAACAGAGTAGATGCGCTGCGAAAACACTTTAAAAAGAATGCATGCGCTACGCAATTACCCAAAAGGCTTGGTGATGGATAACAAGGTGACACATGACTATGATATCAATGGTGAATGAGGGGGGACCAATGGTAGATAAGAATACACTTGACCCATGACTTCCTAAAACTTCAGACTTTAAGGAAAAAATGAAATCAACTTAGACTAACACTGACCTTTGTCATCGGACTAGGATGAGAAATTTTAGCATCAGATTTCTTAAGTGATAACAGGTTCTAACATGCAGGAAATAAATGTGCTCAAAAGAAAATTGGCAAACTCATCTGCAATGAAGGATTTGGGTGCTGCAAAACAAATCCTTGGCATGAGAATAGCTAGAGATAGGAAGAATCGAAAATGAACATTGTCTCAGAGTGAGTACATAGAAAAGATGTTGAAAAGATTTAATATGCAAAATGCAAAACTAGTTAGTATACCTTTTGCTAGAAATTTCAAACTAAGTAAGGAGGTGTCTCCCAAGAATCAATAAGAAATGGCTTATATTTGTAAAGTCCCATACGCATCCATAGTTGGAAGCTTAATGTATGTAATGGTCTGCACAAGGCTTGATATTGCACATGCACTGGGAGTTGTAAGCAGGAACATGAACAATCCAGGAAAAGAACATTGGATGGTGGTGAAGTGGACTGTCAGGTGTTTGAGAGGTACCACAAATAAAGCATTATGCTTTGGTGGTTCAAACATTTATCTACAGGGATATGTGGATGCACACATGGCAGGTGATAGAGATAACAGGAGGAGCACAATAGGGTATGTTTTTACTTTAGGTGGAATAGCTGTCAGTTGGGTTTCAAAACTACAAAATTTTGTTGCAATCTCAACAACAGAACTAGAGTATGTTGCTGCTATAGAGGCTAGTAAAGAATGATTTGGTTACAAAGGTTTCTAGATGAATTGGGTAAGAAGCAGGAGTTGGGTAGGTTATATAGTGACAACCAAAGTGCCATACATCTTGCAAAGAACTCTGGATTTCATTCCAAGACTAAACATATAAAACTCAAATGCCATTTCATACGGTCAACATTGGAAGATTGACAGTTGAAGCTGGAAAATATACACACTAGCCAAAATCCTCTAGATATGTTAACAAACGTTGTAACCAGGGAGAAAATGAGATTCTACTCAGTTTCAATTGGTCTTCAAGTATGATGAAGAAGATGAGAAACAACCAGGTCCGAAGTGGAGTCATTGTCAATCAAATTAAGCAATGGTAGAGCTTTTATAATCCGTATCCAAGTGGGAGTTGGGTGTGGAGTCTGATTATCTTCTTTATTCAGAGCTATCACCGCATTGGACCCTAGTTCGTAATGTGGCGGCAATGCCCCCCGTAATATTTGCACTTCAAGAGCAGTCTAGTGGGGTCGATTGCGATCTTTGGGATCCCCCCTAGTAGGGGATTGAGGGCAACACCTCCAAAGCTAAAAATAGATGTAAAATTGCCTTGTAAAATGTTGTAATTTCGTAGTGAATCTAGGTCATTCATTAGGCAGAGATCAGACGGTAGAAGTTATGTTTAATTAGGGTTTTTTTCACTATAAGGAAACCCCTCGCCATATATGAGTGAATTGTATTTCGTCTTTGTCGATATGTATTCTGAGTGAGAAAGAGATAGGAGATTGTGTGAGATCGATCTGCTATAGGTTGTATATCTTCATTTTGTTGGATAATATAAAAGGAAGGATTGGTTGTTTCTCTGTAGATGTAGCCCAAATTGGGTGAACCACATATATCTCTATCTCTCTTGTTTTATGCATTTTATATGTCTATATTTATGAAATATATTTTATGTGATCCATTGCTTTGTAATATATAGCTTTCTAACAATCACGGTACTCGATTACCAAATACTGCTTAGTATCCTTGATACCTAAATTCATGTAAAAGGTATGGAAATTATTTCTGAACTCCAACACATCTTGGTCCCTTCCTTGCGATAGCATGCTCTGCTTTATGTATTTATCTTCATAGCTCATGACAGGGTAATATTGCCCCTTGATGGCATCTCCAAAAGAATCACAAGTGTGTGTAGCTAAAAACAGTGAGGTTTCACTCTCGTATTTTTGTTCACAATTGGTTTCCCACTAGTCCTTGACGTGTCGGCCAGCTTTGAGAAGTGGAAAAGTAATTATTTCCCGATTGGTAAAGTCATGAACTGAAAAATATCCTTCCAACAGATTTAACCATTTATCTATAGCATATGCATCTATCAGGACCTCACATATGGGAATATTGAAGTAAGTTGTACCTTAAAAGGAGTGGCACCTCTAGAGTGGCCATTGGATGAAGATTTGTCGCCTGTGGGTAGCTGTCGAATGATCTGGGAAAGTTTATCCATCATCACATTCCTCTATCACTCGAGGGCTTCCTTGAGCAACATTTTGAAAGGATCTCCTGCCACCTCATCTTTCTTTTCTTCTACCTTGGGAAGTCCTCGAGGTTTGTGAGGCTGATCTTGTAGCAGTTCAACCAGATGGAGCCCTAACTCCTTATTCTTTGATTCATTGGGGACATGCACAAAAAAATAGAGAAAGAGAAGACTGCTATGATACCACTTATTGTAACATAAACAAGAACGTAACAAATTATAGGCGTAATCCTAAATATAGAGATGCAACAGAAAAACCCTTCACTTCATTAATAGAAAAATATTAAACTATGGATAAAAATAGGATGGAAATAAGATAGCTCAGGAAATTGTAGCTTAGCTCTAAGAAGAGATGTGGTGGCTACATGCCTCTGAACTTTGTTACAATGCGACTCAAGGGCCTATTTATTATTGAAAAACATGATAAAACCCTAAAAAATGAAAGCCCTAGCTGCGGGAGATGTAACACCAAGCTTTAGTGGGTTGTCTTGGGTTAGTTAGCTAGCCAACTTCTTAGGGTTTTACCTTGGTCATATTATCACCATTTCACGTATACGATACCTTGTTGGAAAGGTCTTTCTGAGTACTATAGTTTTCATTATGAGTCGTTGCCTACGACTATGGACTTGTATCAGACCTAAAAAAATGTTGTTTAGGGGGTCAAGACTTCTGTGAAAGTTTAGGACCTGAAAAACTGCCAAAAGTAGTAAATGCTGAAATAAATAAGAAAAAATATGAAACTAATTGGGGGGTCTAGGTGGAATAGGTGTGTGGCCGTAAATATCCACTTGAATCAAGTGAAGGTTTGACTCTCTGATTTTATATCTATATGTTGGTTTGCCTCTGAGAGATCGCGTACATACACATATCATCTTCTATGTAGTGTCGCATATATTTTGCAAAAGTTCAAAATATGTATGCATGTGTTGAGAATGGGAAGTGCATACATATGCTGATATCATGTGTAAAAGTTGTGTATATATGTTAGGGTTTTTCAATATGGGCTATTGATAATAATTGATCAATTTTGTTGTGTTTTCTGTTTCCTGTCAATTATTTCTCTCTCATAATGATATTTTTTTGACAATACTGGTTGGGTTGATTTGGTTATAGAATGGAATGTTAGATAACGATGATGCTACTATATGGTTTTCAATATTTTTTTCAGTCGTTGTCTGAATATTACAATGGTTCATAGGTATAAGTTACTGATTTGATATCTATACATAGATCTTCCTCCGGGAAAGCGCATACATATGCGGGTATGTTTCAAAACAGTAGTGTATACCTTCTGATGTATGGTTGATCATGGTTTCTAGTGAAAACACTATGTTTTTTTGATGAACAGAGTATGACTTGTATTGTTCTAACTATTATTGGTTTGATATAAGTGGTTACACATTGATATGAATTGGTTTGATCTGGATGCAATAGATGTTTGAGATTCAGTGATTAGTTTGCTGATGTTATAATGTTTTAGTTGGTTCAATGATTGGATAACTTATTCATTGATTGGTTTCAGAATTGTTATTTGATTTGAGCTTAATTATGAAAGTGGGTCTAGTCTAAAAATATGATGAAAGGTGGCTTACAAGTTTGATGTTTCGAATCAGGTGGATCCATTATGAAGAATTATGAAACGTGGTCCACAAGAGGTGTTGAGGGTTGTATCCTTCAGTGGGGAAGTTGAAGCTTCCTTCCAATAGTAGCTAGAGAATTTGTATAAGGGGCAGGATGTACCTTTCGATAGGAGCTGATAAATGAATTTAGTGGGTTGGAGCCTCATTATAGCGGGTGTCGAAGAATAAGAGAAGGTTGTATCTTTCTGCAGGTGGATTCTTGTGTACTTGTATGAGTCTGCACTAGTAAAATATTGTAAGATGTTTTCCTTTATAATAAAAGAAGAAGACAAAGACGATGACAACAGTGGCTTTCTCCCACATTGGGTTTCCACCTAAAATATTGGTGTTCATGTGTGATTGATATGTTTCTTATGTGTTGATGATCTACATTGTCTTTACTGCTACTTAATTTAGGAATAAGAATTAATGTTGCATTGGTTAAGGATGAATTGATGATGAAATATATGAGAAGTTAGTTGAATAGATATGCATTGTTTTCCTTTACCAAATTCATGCACATAGCTTGGTTTCCTGAATGACAGTATCATATGGAAATTAGAATAAGAAAAGAAAAGTTGATGTGAGTTTATAAATACTAATTCACTCCCCTAGTATTTTTCCTAACACAAGGATTGTCATCCATCATCTCCAACTATTTGACAGGGTCTCATAGTATAGCTATTGTCATCAAAATGTAAGCTAGATAATTAGAAATTTGTTGGCACTTAGAGGTGATACTCTCATATTTCTAGGCCACAAATCACATTCTAATAGATAAATTCAGAAGATTAGGATTTGATATAAAAGGATACATGTATAATATCTACAGGACGCATGTACAACGCGACAAGCTAAGATTTCTCTGCAGTCACAAATGATTAAGTTAGATGTTGGATGGATTTCCATGAGAGGAGAGTTTAATATGATTAATCTCTAGTGGAGAAAATTTTGGGCATTAGGAGACTAGACCAAGATGTTGAAAAACTCAAAGAGACATTGCATGCTTTAAAAATGGTGGACCTAGATATAATCAATGACACATTCACCTCGAATAACTAATGCAAGGGATCATACTAGGTCACCTCTAGACTCGATTGTTTCCTAGTCTCTGAAGAACTCATGGAAAATGATGTCTTTTTGAAGCTTCCATCCTTGCTAATAGGGGTTGATATCATTGTCTTGTTTGTCTAACAAACCTTTTTTTCAATATATTATAGGTTTTGGTCTAATATTTCATTGGAAAATCCTAAACTCAGTGCTTAGAAGCCCCTTCAAATTCATGCCCAATAATGAAATAATTCAAGAGAAAATTAAAATTCCTCTGAAGTTCTCTCAAAACCTAGAGCAAGTCAAAGTCTTGGAACATCTTTCAAGCCTACAAGATCCTAGAAGATGGCATGAAAGAAGTCCAACAATTTTTTTCATAGAGACAAGATTAAAAGAGTTATATATAAAATAAGAATCCTTCATCATCCAACTAAAATACAAATGAAAGTAGGAGGAAAAACTCCAGCATAAAAAATCCTGCATCAGGTGGCTCAAGGAAGGTGAGAAAATCTCAAAATTCTTCCATCAGTCAATTCCTAACCATCATAATTGAAATTGGATCTATTCCTTAAAAAATTAAAAATGGGTCAATCTCTTGAAGTATGAGAATATTAAAGTAGAGTTCATTGTCTATTATAATAATCTCTTATTAAAACCTCCACAATCTCGAAATGAATTTGTTACAAAGATAGCAAGATGCATTCCATCACTAGTTAGTCAAGCATTGAATGATTCCTTAATGTCTCAAATTTATACGGAATATGTGGAATGGGTAGTCTTTGGAATGCCCAAGAATAAAGCATCATGGTTGGATGGATTCACCTATGACTTCTACCAAGCATGTTGGTATTTTATGAAGAATTTAAGGATGTTGTTGAAAAATCATAAAAAAAAAAATCAATACTACTTTCTCTCAATGTAACTCTCTGAGCCTTAGCACCCATAAAATATAACTCCTAGGATCCAAGTAGTTTGACCCCATAGCTCTTTGTAATACCATTTACAAAGCCATCTCCAAGGTCATTGTGAGTAGTCTTAAGCCCATCCTCCATACTCCCATATCATATGTGCAAGCAAGTTATGTAAAAGGTAGTCAAACCCTAGATGGAATAGTAGTTACTGAGGAGCTCATCCACTTATTTCATTATTCAAAAACATCCAACATTCTTGTCACGTTAAATCTCTCTAAAGCCTTAATTTATTAATATTGTTATATAAGTTTCACATTGCTCATGTATTTGGTTTCTTGGAGGAGTGGATGAAATGGATCCTCTCTCTTATTTGATTGGCCTTTTCATATATACACATTAACACTTCCCGCACATTTGATTTCAATCCTTCCCAAGGGATCCATCAGAGTCACCTTATTTCCACCTTCATTTTAATCCTAGTGGTTGAAGAGTTAGGGAAAGCCTTGAAACAAGTACTAGCTGCTAGAGCTATCAAGGGAATCCACTTTTCCAACTCTACTAAGAAAGCATCATATCAACAGTTCGTTGAAAACGTAGTTCTCTTTTGGGTTCCCACAATTATAGAAGAGATTGTTTTTCATAAAGTTTTATAGGATTTCATGGTGGCCTTAGATATAGATCTTAATACACATAATTGATAAATTTATTTTTTCATAACCTAACCCATATCTTTGGTTTCAAGAAATGTTCCTTACCTTCTACATACCCCAAAGCTCCTTCAACTCATAATTCCTTGAGAATAAAAATCTAGTCTAGCTTGATTTAGAAACTGTCTAATCAATTGGACAACTCAACTTTTAGATCACTAAATATAGTAGGTTAAATGGTCCAACTCAAATATTTTTTGTAGGCCTTACCAATGTGCCTTCTATTAGGTATCTTCATTCCTAAGAACATTCTCCATCAAATAAAAGCATCCAATGAGATTTCATATGGGAAGGGGTGAAAGCCTTGAGAAAATTTGTGTTATTTTGATGAGAAAAATTATGATTACCAAAAAAAAGGGAGGATTGGGAGTTCGTGATCTGGAAACTACAAATAGAGTTCTAAGAGAAAATTTGTGGTGGTAATGGTTACAAGGAGGACAAAATGTGAGGAAAAGAATATGGTAAAAAAAATATATCAATCACATACGACATGACCATTGAATTCACATTGGACTCTTTCCTGTAGGCACATTCATTTGGAACCTAAGTATAGGGGGAAAGCACTTGGTATAGGACCATTGTTTTTGGGAAGTCAAATATGGAAGTATAGCTCATATTTTGGATGATTCCTAGTAACAATTTTCAAAAACATTATCTCGACAAGATCTTGGGATACTTATCATGCAATACAATATTTAGGGCAAACAAAAGTGATATAGGGAAGGTGTTTCTCCAAAAACCATTCAAAACAAGTGGGAATCCCCTTCGGCCTAAGACTTATCCCTCCCAAGAGAAGATCAACATGAATTAAAGGATATCTTTCTCTGCCACCAAATACCCTTTTCCGAGGAACTTGATAGAATCTAATGGGGATATAAACCCCAGGGATACTTCACTATTAAGTAATTTTATCACCCCAAAGCCAATTATGATAAATTTTAGAGTAAATCAGTATGGTCCAAGATTTGGCATTAAAAGTTATGTCCCAATATCACATAATTTATATGGCTAATCCTTCACAGGAGAACATTGACATGGGATAAATTACTATCTAGGGGATATGTGGGCCTTTATTTTTGTTTCCTCTACCAAGAAAGTTAGGGGACTAGAGATCATCTCCTCATATAATGTCCAATGGCTAGGAAATTATGGAACATGTCTTAAAAAAGATTCAGATAACCTAGTAAAATGGTATCCAATACAAATGAAATGGTTAGTGACTAGAATTCCTCCCTTTTTCAAAACCCAATTCTCAATCAAGAATGAAACTCGATACTAGTCTTCATTCTCTTGATCCTATAGAAAGAGTAGAATTGACATATCTTCCCCAACTCACATGGATCCAATTCATCTGTCTAGGACACATGCGTATTTATTTCAAAGAAATTGGTCTCATCTCTAACTAGTCCACATTAGATTGGAGTTCAAAGACTCAGATACTTTAATCTTTTCTAACCTCCAGTTACCCTCCACTCCTTTACTTTATTTGATTTTTCCTTGTATTTCCCTTTCCTCTCTTGCTCATTTGTCATGCCCACTAGTGAATTTCACCAAGCTTAATTTTGATGATGCCTCTATGGGAAACCATGATAAAATAGGCTACAGACGAGTCTTTCCCTCTGAAGCGAAGATATTTTCATACATACATGTGGTATATAGATGATAATATTAATAATGTAGAGGAATTATGCATGCTAGAAATGGGACTAAGGATCACTCATTATTTTAACGTATTGAGGACTATCATTGAAGGAATCTTCCATCTAGTCATCCATGTAACATCCTTTCCAGGCCATTGGAATGAAAATAACATATATATGTGGAACTAGGATAGTGAACTAGAACATACCAAATGGGCTAGGGAGTCAAGGAAATATTTTGAGGGTTGTTATACCCATGTGCATGTGTGTCTTTTTCGTTTTGAAGATTCATTGTGCCTGCATACATGTGTTTTTTTTTGGAGGGGAGGGGGTGGTATGCCTGATTCATGTGTTCCTAATTGTATATGTGTTTTGAGGTTAGAAGACATACAAATGTAATTATGATAACCTATGCATGTTAACAAAAATATAATGGTCAGACATCAAAAGGAGGTAAAGACTATTGAAGGTCAAAACTCCATGGATGGGTAAAAAGAGGCACATATGATTTAATAACCATTAAAAAGTGCACATTCATATAACCAAGGTCCATCAAGTGGCTTGGGGAAGTCCCAAGTGACATAATAAAGGCATGCATATAGAAAAGGGATGTTGGTACTATGAAGGCAGAGGATTATTCAGGTTTATCAATTCTGGAATATAGCCATGGAAGCAAACAGCTAAAATGGAATGAAAGCATGTAAGGGTACTTGAAATAACCATGAGGGAAGTTGAACTCCTAAAAGACATTGGATTTTAAAGCATTGCTTTCTAAATGAATATGTATGTTTCCTTTAAATATGGTGCTTAAATGTGAGGGACTACAGGTGCATAGAAGGGTGTGCATTACTTGGGTGAAGTATGATGGGGAATCTGAGAATGCTAGGTTGAGACTTATGAGTTTCATACCTTGGCTGCATGAAGGCCTAGAAGGGTACCCAGAAGACCTATGAGAGAATTGGAGCTCTTAGAAGTCGCAACAATTTGGAATATCCCTACCTAACCAATATAGGGTATGATGGGGGATGTGAGCCTATTGGTTGGAGGATATCGTGTTTGGTACCTTGTTTATTTGACAGTACTAAGCATGTATCGAAATTTGGGCGAGCCAATTGCCATGGAGACAAAGCCCCAGTTCGGGGGTGACCTAATTTTGAGAGAAAATGAACCACATCGTCTATGGTTAGGTGGAACGTTGAAGGTATGTAGCCAATTGGGCACAAATTGAATGATAAGAATTTAACTTCCATAAATATTTCAGCTACATGTTTCTTTTGTTTAAGTGAACTATATCTTGAATTTCAATTATTATATTAGTCTATAATATTCCTATGCATAAGTAGTGCATTTTAACATGCATTTACAACTACATTATATCACGCCATAATTTCCAAAAAGAAAAGATCTTTTCTCTTTCTTGAAGGTTATCACTGATGTCAAATATAGAGTTGGGCTTGAGCTAGAGACTAGAATAGATCATTAGTGAATTTAGGGACATTACAGGGGCCATTAGAGCCCATGATAGAAAATTGAGCTTGTATGGGCCAAGCAAAAATATGGTGTATAAAGGTTGCAAAGAAAGTGTTTGAAAAAATTCTAGTAAGATGATCTCTGCTAAGTTTTTGTTAAAATTTCCCAAGTGGAATTGAGGAAATTGAAGCAAAGGGTTAAACAAATATCAATTTTAATGCTTTCATGAATGATTAGGAATTAGGCAAGATATTTTAATTATAGAGCTAGACATGGAGAATTTAGAGAAATTTGTGAAAATTCAAAAAAATAATGATATTTTTTTAAAATGTTATGAAAATTTGGTAAAAAGGCTGTCAAAGTGTGTGTTAGATGGGAGGAAAACCATTGGTCTATATGTTGGTAGTGTTGGAATTAATGTCAAATGGTTATGAAGGAAAGAAACATGAAAAATGGTTATGAAGGCAAGTAGCATGTCATATGAAGGAAAGTAGCATGTCTTATGGCTATGAAGGAAAGCAACATGTTAAATTATTCTCAAGGAAAGAATCATGTTAAATGGCTGTGAAGGAAAGAAACATAAGGCATATAATTAGTAAGACTTGGAAATGCGCTAATCAAGACTTGACAACATATTAAACTCGGACTAGTAATGCTTCATAAGAAAAATTTCACAAACCATTTTTTTCATAAGAAATGGGTGTTTCATAAGAAACGGATGTTTCATAAGCAATGCTTGTCATATTGTTTAGGTCATAAGAAAAGTAAGTATATGGCATAGAATATATAGAGAATGTTTTATTTTTATTGATTATGAATGTTCATATCAACTTCCAATATGATATATGTTGAGTTTACACTTCCATGAAGGAACCATATCCAAGCCATATAGGAAGTCATTATTGTTTCCTTGTATTACTTAATCGTTTTGAATCATACGAGGTCCTTTAATCTTGACTTCACCTTCAAATTTGAAAAATGAAGAGGTAGACGACAAAGATTACTATAATACAAAGAGGCAACCTTTCACTTGAAATTCCTGCATTGAAATACAAATAGTAAGATAAATAAGTATATAGAAAAGTGTGTTTTAAATGATAGAGAGGCTAATAAATTCGAATTTTTGTGAGAACTAATTTATGAAATTCCTGTCCAAGAAGGAAATAGGAGGTGGAGCATATGTGAAGCATAATTGAGGAGGAAGAATAGGAGATGAGGAATTGTAAAGAAAGTAGAGACAGAATACATAATAGAGATAGAGAAAAGAGGAATTCAAAACTAAAGCCCAGGTTATGACGCATATTAAATTTTTTATGTATCACATGATTATTGTCTCCTTTCAGATAGTAGCCTCAAAAGAGAGTGTTAGAGACTGTAGAACATGGAGTAGGAGATTCCCAACAAATTGTAGCTTGTAGAAGAAAATCAAGGTAAAAGCTTCCTGTAGGTAGAAGTCTATAGAAAATTGATGTAAAACAAGAATGGGTGCTTCCTTTTATGTCACAACAACCAAAATTTGTACGTTTTCCTTTTATGTGTCTACATTTATATAAATTGTCTCAATGTGTTGTATGATCTACTTGTATTTTTTCCTATCAATTCATGGCTAATTGTTGAACACATATATAGATATTTTGCTAATACTTTAAAGGAATATTTAAAAGGTTGGTAAAATACTATAAAATTTATCATTTAAAAGGCAAAATTAATTATTCACCCACATCTCAATAATTTCCTAGTTTTCAACACTATGGTGACACCATACTTCATAACCAACATCAACTTTGGAGCCCATGCTCATGTTCAAGATTGAACAGGGGGTGGTGGAAATTTTTGCCCTCATTAACCGTTATAGATCAACGATCAATTTTTGCATATCAACAATCAAGATTGCTATTTGGCCTCTTTCATAGTCAATGTATAGCAAGAGGAGAGGTTATGGTTGGGATTTTTTCCAAACATTTCCCATGCCTAATCAATAGTGTAGTTTAATTGTGCCCCACCCCCTTTCCCAGAATTTGAAACCACTACTACGGGTATACATTACATATGGTTTTAGTCAGGGAAATTTCCCATGACCATGTGGCACAGAATAGGATAGTAAGTGGTCATTGTGGGGCCACGTAGGAACATAGTAATATATGATGATGACATGGTATTTGGCATGGACAACTGACATTCCAATCCATGTCAACATGAGATCATGATGGTGCCACCAATGAAAGGACTCAGATAGGATTTTTGAGACTTATGCCCAAAAGAGACAAAGGGACTTGATTAATGTGGAATTAAAGATTGAATGCATCCTATGTGTAAAAGGATGTGTCACATGGTTAGTTAAACGCCATTGAAAAGTAAAAACATGAAAAGGTGGAAGCGTGCATGCATCCTAAGTGTTGAGGGAGGTGACGCATGGAAATTTAGGGCCAACGACAAATTGAAAAACCCAAAAGTATGGGAAGATATTTATTTTCTTAGGGAAATATGAGGTGCACAAAACTGTTAGTATGTTTGAAACAATTATACAATATAATTACAAGCAAATATGATTACTCCAAGGGAGAAAACTAAAAAACAATTTAGCAAATTTATCTGATTCTTTGCTAAATATATAGGTCATCCACTTGAAAGATATTTTTGAGCGCCTAAATAATTCTTTTTGGCATTGAAAAACATGACAACTTATTTTAGCATAAAATAGTTTGGGATATTTACAACAACATGCTACAATCACAAAATGGAGTTAATCGGAAGGAGTTGTGACTGAAACAATATGAAGGAAAAATAAGAAATATAGTCACATAAAAAATGTGTAACTTAACAATTAGAGCATTAATTGGGATGTTAAAGTTAGAGAGAAAAGAGACAACAAAATCCAACCATGGAGCTATATTTGAAAATTTGAATGCATAATTGCTTAGGAAATTGGAAATAGTGTACTATGACATACTAAGGTAAATTGGGTTAAATAGGCCAAAATTTTCAAAGGATATAACTTCCAGCTCCACAATAATATTTGGGAGAGCAAACAATTGATATAAAACTATTGAGATGGAGAATACACCTATAAACATAGAATTTTGGATCAAGGTAGGATATTTCTTAAATTTTTTAAAAGAATGTTTAGGTGGCTTATAAGGCAGGACAAATATGAGGACCATGAGTATGGGGGGCTACCTAGGGATCTTACAATCTTGAAGAAGAGGTTTGAGCCATAAAAATTAGAATGGCTAATGCTAGAAAAAAGTCACATAGTCATGGAAGGGATATGCTAGAGGAAAGAGGAATAGAAGAGACATTCAAGAGTCTCCAAATGGAATTACTCATTTATAAAGATAATAATGAGAGCATGATATTAGAATAACAACAAATCAATTGTTATATCTTACATATCCTAAAAAATTGCAAATGAGAATAAACTAGGGGTCCCAATGTAGAAAGGAAAAGGAACGTGACTCAACAATTAAGTGGAGAGATGTTGTAGGTTTAATAAACTCTAGAAATGCTTCTATGCATCCTCATCATGCATCAAGGAAATCCACTAATAGAGCCCATGTTTCTTCAGGATAAGAAAGTAGTTCAACCATGTCACCAGTAAGGCAACCAAGAAGGAGACAAACCTACAGAATTTACAAGGGGAACTCGGAAAGGTCATGCCACTTATATTTATTGGTGAGCATAAGAAGGGTGAAGATGTTGAATCTTGGTTGTTAGAAATGAGAAAGTACCTTTAGTGACATGTTTATTCCTCTAATTTAGAGGAAAAAATTGCTATCTATCACATGTAGGGGAAAGAAAATTTATAGTGAGGGAAGCTCAAATAAATAAAACATTTGGATGAGAATTAGATTTCATGGAGGAAACTCTATAAATATTTCCAAAGGAAGTACTTATTTTAACATTGCTAAGAGAGAAAAATGCAGGCGTTTTTAGACTCACATTGGGGAAGATGAAAATGGAGGAATGTGGCCATAAATTCACTGAGTTGTTGAGGTGTGTGGAATTTATTAAAGATGGAAAATTTAAATTACAAAGATATGTGAGTGGATTACCACCATTATATTGTGACAAAATTAAATTTAACGAACCAAATACTTTTGATGAAGCTATGAGGAAGGCAGAGACCTCTATCAATAAGGAAAAAATGAGCCATATTACGAAATTACTTAGGATGAAAAGAAAGGAAGAAATATGGAACAAAGGAAGAAGTGGTTCAAACCCTCATCAAAAAATTATTCTCACGAAAACTGACGAATGGAACTAGCTCATAATGAAACGAAGTGGGATGATTCATTGAGCAAGAAATGAATATTTGATCACATTAGTTTTTCAGGTTATGATTGAGAGAATAGGTGTAGAGACTGCCCACACAACAAAGGAAAAATGAGTGTTATACATCACATCCAAGGAGATGATACAATGAAGGAAGTGGATAGAAGTTTGCCCATAATTTATACAACATTTGGCAACGGGAATGTTGAGAATCATGCACACATGGTCAAAGTGGAAGATAAGTAAAATAATCATCCCATTGCTACTATAATTGATTATGGAGATAATCATAGTTATCTTGATCCTATGTTTCATGAAAAATATAACTTGAAGAAAACAGAGCATTGTTGGGCTTAGTTAGTTTAGTTAGCTACAAGAGCTAAAAGAAGAATAAATGAAATGGTAAGGAAATGTCCCATCAATATGATTGAGTTAGATACAAATGCATATTAAAAAACAAATCCATTGTCATCATCTGATTGCCTAATTGGCATGGATTAGCTGGAAAAGAATCACAGAACAGTATAATGTTACATTAAAAAATTTCGTTTACTTGATGAAGAAGGGAAGGAAAGTGGAGGAAATACGAAGGGAAATTTCTATTATTGAAATATTGTGTATGAAATTGAAGAAGGATTTTAGAAAACGGTGCTAAATTTATGCAGCGAATATGTAGGAGATGGCCGAGGATCAGGGACCAAGTCTTGAGGACCATCCAATACTTAAGGAGTTTAAAGATGTGGTTTCCAAAATTATAGGGTTACCACCTTAGAGAGACATTGAATTCTCTATATAATTTGTATCTAGAGCTACATGAGTGTCCAAAACACAATGCTAAATGAGCACACCATAACTAAGAAAATTACAAATGCAACTAGAGAAGTTGTTAACGAAAATGTACATATGACCAAGTGTATCAATCTAGGGTACCCCAATATTTTATTAGAAATAAGGATGGTACAATGAGTTTGTACATTGAATTTCATTGACTAAACATGGTCATAGAGAAGAATCTGTCCCATAATAAATGGTTTTTTTACTAGCTCAAGGGAGCTAAAGTATTTTCCAAAATTGGTTTAAGTTTAGGGCATCATCAGGTGAGAATTGAGGAAGAGGTATTAAGACAATATTTCAAACACAATATAGACATTATGAGTTCATAGTGTGCCATTCAGGCTATCTAATGTACCAAATGTTTTCATGTGCCTCATGAATGGTATCTTCCAAAATTGTTTAGATAAGTTTGTTATTGTGTTTTTGGATGATATCTTCATGTATTCGAAACATGAGGAAGAGCATGAACATAATTTAAGGATGGTGGTACAAGTACTTGCATAGAATTAGTTATATTTTAAGCTAACTAAGTGCTCATTTTATTAGAGAACAAATCATTATTTGGGTCATATTATCTCATAAGGGATAGTAGTAGAGCCATAAAATCTTAAAGGAATTAATGAGTGGTAAACACCAAAAAATGTGAGAGTTAAGGTATTTAATAGGTTTAAAAATCTATTATAGAATATTTCTTGAGCAGTTCTCTAGGACAAACTATCCCATTATGTCCTTGCAAAATTTGGCTGGTTTCATAAATGTGAAGAGGTCTTCCATCATTTGATAAGGTTTTTAACAAGTGCATCTATATTGAATATATATGACCTAGATGAAGACTTTTGTGTGTGCACAAATGCATGTAAATAAGGACTTGGAGGAGTTCTCGTGCGTAATGGGCATGTGATATGTTATGAATCGAGGAAGCTTAGGGAGCATGAAAATAATTATGACATTTATGATTTGTAGCTGACAGCCGTTATACATTCCTTGAAAATGTGGATGAATTACCTTATAGGAAAGATATTTGAGTTAATAACTGGCCATAATGGGTAAACGAATTTGTTTGGAAAACCAAATTTAAATGATAGACAAATAAGAGCATGTAAAGATGATTTAAAAATCAGAATTTTAGAAGTTGGAAATTTAGATCAATGATACATGAAAATAAAAGCATCTTACAACAAGGTAAAGTGTAGCACAAGTAGAAGGATTCTGAAACAAAAGAAAATGTAGACATATTCTATGAAGGGAGGATTCATGTGTCAAATTATGGAAGGATTAAAAAATTAGTGTTGACTGAAATGCATAGAGTGCCTTATGTTGGGAACCTAGAGAATTAAAAGGAAAACTCAACAATCAAGAAGCACAAATTTCAGCTTCACGTGAAGAAAGAAGTGGTTGATTAAATAGATGGGTGTTTGGAGTGAAGAAAGTTTAAAACTAAGCTTAGGAACTTAACACATTTTCTACAACCAATATCCATTCCTTAGTCGAAATGGGAAATTGTTTCCATCGATTTGATTACAAACTACCTATAATAGTGAAGCAACATGATTTCATCATGGTGGTGGTGGATAAGCTTGCAAGGTGTTCTAGTTAATTGCAATTAAATAAAACAAGAGGCATCCCACTCCATTTTGATAAGGCCAAAACATAAGGTAGCTAACGTTAGTGATATTTACATGAGGAAAATTTCTAGGATGCTTGGTGTGCCCAAGAAATTTATTTCAGATAGAGATCCCAAGTTTACATCCAATTTTTGGACATGTTTATTTAATGTATTTTTGATTGATATAAATTTTAGCATAACATATCATATAGATCTAGATGGCCAACCAAAAAGAGTTAATCAAGTTGTTCAAGACATGCTAAGGATGTATGTGATGGAAAAACCATCAAAACGGGTAGAATATTTGCACCTCGTAGAGTTTTCTTATAATAATGGGTACCAAACATCTTTGAAGGTGAACCGATTTGAATCCTTTCATGGAAATAAATAAAACACAGTAGTGAGTTGGCATAGTATCGTAGATAGGGCCATTGTTGGTCCATATTTTATCTGGGAAATAGAACAGAAAGTAACAAAAATTAAACAAAATTAGAAGGCTTCCTAGGATAAACAAAAAAGTAATGCATATAAGAATAGGTTGAACAAAGAATTTAAAATTAGCGACCATGTCTTCAAAAGAGTGAAGAAAAGGAAAATTTCCTTGAGGTTCGGAAATTGTGCAAAATTGGTAGCTAGACACCATGGACCATTTGAAATCATAGAGAGGATTGATCTGGTGGCATAAAGGATTGTGTTTCCAATAATCATGCAAATTCATAATGTTTTTCATATTTCATTACTTTAAACATATGTTACTGATGCTAACCATGTGATTGATTAAGACATGATTCTAGTGGAACTCAAGCGATTCTTTTAGCTCCAACTAGTGTATATTTTGGAAAAGAAATTCAAGGTGGTCTAAATCGAGTCATGACCTTAGTAAAGGTGCAATGGATTGATTTTAGTAATAAAGACACTACATGGGAGAATTTGGATGTAATGCTACCCTCATATCTTTTTGGTAATATATATATATATATATACGTATATGTATATATATGTATATGTATATGTATATGTATATGTATATGTCTATGTATATTTATATTTATATTTATATGTATATGTATGTATGTATGTATATGGACTAAGGATAATGCTTAAATAAGGGGGATGGGAATGTAATTCTTATGCCCGATCTGTAGAGTGTAAATAACATGTATATGTGGAATTAGGCTAGTATGTCGAAACATACAAACTAGTTTGGTGAGAATATGACATTTTTCAAGGGTTGTTATGCCCATGTTCATCTGTATTTCTATGTTTTGAAGGGCCATTATGCCCATATACATGTTTGATCATGTTTTCGAGCTAATATACCTCACTAGACATGTTTCTAATTGCATATGTGTTTTGAGGCTAAAGGGCTTGGGAATCTAATTATTATAACACATGCATGTTATAAAAAATATAACAGGTACAAATTGAAAAGAAGTAAAGAGTATGGGAGGTTGAGACTGCATGGATGATAAAAGGAGACACATATGGTTTAATAAAAAATACAATGTGTGCATGCATACAACCAAAGCCCATTAACTGGTTTGGGAAGCGCCAAGTGGCATAATAAAGGCATGCATATAAAAATAGGATGTTGGCACTGTGAATGATGATGATTACACATGTTCATCCATTTTGGTAGATGATCAAGCCTGAAGGTAGTATGTAATGAAATATTGTAAGGGTACCTAGAAGAACTATGGGGGTAGTGGAACTGGTGGAAGCCACAAGGCTCTAAAACATTCATTTCCAGCAGAGTAAGATTCCCTACAAGGTGATGGCATAGCCCAAGGGACTTTAGGTGAAGAGAAGGATGTGCACCACTTTCGTGTAGGCCAATGGGTAATGTGAATGTGCTAGTTGGTGATTGTCTAGTTTGGTACCTTGCTTGTATGAAGGCACATAACTTGATAAGGGTTGATAGGAAATGCGAGCCTTCTAGTTAGAGGATGCTTGATTTGTTACCCTGATTGGTTGAAGGTATTGAGCATGTACCAAAATTTGGACAAGTTAATTCCCAGAGTCAAGGCCCCATCTCGGTGGAGACTTTTTGTTGTGAGAAAAAGAATAACATGTTATATGGTTGGGTAAAATGATTAAAGTCTGTAGCCAATTAGAAACAAGCAGAAAGATAAGTATTTAAATTGTATAATTATTTTTGCTTCAATGTTTTACATTTTTAAGTAAATTTTCTCTTGAATTTCAATTAGGATATTCATGTAGAATATGCATGTGCAAAAGAAGTTCATCTTAACATGCATTTATACATGTATTGTATTATGCCAAAATTTTCTAGAAGGAAAGAGAAAAAAAATAGTTATAAGTTATCAATCATGTCAGATACATAATTGGGCTTAGCTAGAAACTAAAATACACCAATAGTGGATTGAGTGAGATTGTAATATATTTTATCACCAAGCTTCTCAAGGGATCTTCCTTATTATAGATTGCCGAAAGTTTGAGAATGGAAGGCTCTCTACCTCACATTAGACAACTTCTCCCCCATATTCCATCTTCCATTCCCTTGCATATCAAAGGATCATCTAATAAGTTGGCCAAAAACCTAGCAAATGAAAGATGTTATCATCATATTTTGGTAAGCCAGTCACCCTAGACTTCTTTTCCCACAACCTTAAAGTAAGAATGCTAGGAAATCACCACTAAGAATACGAGAGCCCCAATGGGGTTGTTAATGTGACAACAATAATGATTGGTATTGACATGACAAGACCTCCCATTTTCCATCCTTTGAACATCCCACTATATCACGACACAAGAATTTGGCCTTGGCTCCCAAGGATGGTGGCAAAGGATCCCTGACATTTCTTATGTTTGAACTCTTGAGTGAGGCTTGCATGATCCACCATGTTCCATCTCCTAGGTAACCTATTTTCATTCTTGTTGCTCATTTAATGCCTGCTCTTGATACTCTCTCTGTTCACCATTGATTTTGATAGTTGTTTGGTTGTTCGGCTCTGGAGGTCCACCCCATCCCCTCCCCCTTTTCCTTCTCCTTTGATGAATTTTTTAGATGGAGTGGGACTTACATCGAGCCCATTGTCAGTGAAATCCACTTGTCATGACATTATGTTTAAATTCTTCCATAATAAGCTCTTGTAGCTTCTCACCTATCTCCAACTGTGCCCCAATAAAGTCTTGCTGCCTCTAGTAGCCATGGTTCACCAATGAGCTCGATGGTGGCATGAAGGTGGAGGTTACGGTGCTTTGCAGGACCTCAAAGTGAGGTTGCGTGTTAAGTCCATAGCTCACATATTACATGAAGACACTCCTCTAGACATCTAGGAGGAAATTTGACTTGTAGAGGTGGAAATTTGGTAGGAAATACAAGTCACATTAGACTTGGAGGTTATGGAAAGCATTGCCTCTTGGGCTCTTGACACTGGTAACTCTAGAGGTTGTCATAACCATTACCTTCTTACAATGGACTTGTATTGGCATGCGAGGTTGTTGCTTGGAAAGGTTATTATGGATAGGAGACAAACTCAAGTCAATCTTATCCATATACTTGACGAGCACAGGGATATCATGTTGGATATGGAAGGGAGGTTTGCCAGGCTAGAGATGTCATCTCATGTTGGATATGGAAGGGAGGCTTGCTAGGCTAGAGATGTGATCACCAAACAACTCTCCTATTCCACTCTCATGCAAAGTTGAAAAACAACCCATTATCCTTGACACCTAATTATCTTCTTGATCCTAAAGCTTCTTATATTTCATAGTCTAAGTCTTTATTTCTCATTCTTTCTTATTTAGGTTATTAACAACTTATTCTTATAATATATGTATAGTTTCCTTTTCTTATTAACTCAAGCATTATGGATTCTAAAAGCCACTCATTTTTGGCTCTTATTGTTAGTTTCCCCCTAACAGGATAGCATTATCTCTCTAAATTTCGAGAGTTGTAGATTGTAAGTTATAGTTAAATGTGAATATTGAAAATATTCATATTTAAAAAAATATATATATTCTAAAATTATGTTTATATATAGACTTGATTTATGCCTTGGTAAGAATGAATGAATGTAATTACTATCCCGTATAAATAATGTCTCACCTAAAGGCTGCAACTCATCTTCCAATCTTTTTGTTTTTCATTATTACTATTTAGAAGTCCCATTTGTACAAAAATGATAACACTGAAAACTGAAAAGAAAATTACCACATGCATTCACGTGACAGAAATGTTTGTCCTGCTATATGGAGGAAAAACTGCTTAAACTTTTTGTTTTAACTTTTTTAAATACAACTTCGAGTCCAGCCTGTTTTGAATTTACACCTAGTCTCAGGGAACTTTATTGCAAAGTCAAATACATTTAACAGAAATAGGTAGACAGAAGAAAAGTAAACTAGATATTATTTTGTCATTGAACATTTTGGAATGATGCCATTCATCAGTTGGCCAATTATCCAGTGTCTGACAACTTTAGCAAAGTGACTACAATCTAAGAAACTGAGGGCTAAAATAGAATCGTTAAAGTATCTGGAAAAAAAATTTGCATGGTAAAAATATAATCGTTAAGGTATTTGGGAAAAAGAATTCCAGACTATCGTTGCAGCTTCAGGGTTTCAATAAAATAAAAGATTAACTTCGAGTGAATCCTATGAAAGACCCTATAATTTATAGCAGTGACTGTAGCATTCACAACTGCAAGTCCGGCGTCTTCTAACAGCGTTAGAAGATAAAATGAGACATTCATATAAGCCCATATCCAAAACATTTAAAAAAAATACACATGCTCATTGTCTAAGGTGGAAACTTCAGAATGAATCGTGTATCATATGGAAATAAAAGAACCATGCCATGGTTTTGCAATAAATTGAGGGAATCCGATCTTGGGGACTAGTAGCATTGCTTGCCTTCTACGGACGTATTTGTAAACTGTTTTCTATTATTCTTTGGCTTTATTTTGATTTTTTATTAAGAATTATCTATTTTTAGTTGAAATTGAGCTTTTGATGTTTAACGTTGGATATGAAGAATATTCATTATTAGATTATTGTAACTGCATTAAACCAGAGGTATGAAGTATAGTTGATAAGAGAAATTTATGTATATGTATATGTTATTGGTTATCGGTTTGGAAAGTTTTTTAGTATATTTTTTGGTTTAAATTGATCAATTTAGAAAATATTTTTTTGACTCATAAATTTGAGTTCTAAACTCTTCACAACTTTAGTGTCACAAAAAAATTTCATAAGGCTAAATCCATATATAATCAAAAGCTCATTTTAATCTATCAAAATTAAATTTAAATTGAAAACAACATTTACTTAATTCCAACCAAAACATCAAAACATTACAGTTTTAAACAACAGCTATTTTTTTTTTCAACCATTAGCATGGTGCCCGTCATAAATGATGCAGGCCGCAACCCGCAAAACCCAGAATCTTTAAACTCTGTCTATGCATATAACCATGCATTGCAATCACTGCCATATTAAGATTCCAATCTGACCAATTTCATACATTTCCCAATAGAAAAAGTTATCTTTCTATTTATGGTTATGAAACCATTTCACAATCTCTGTATATGGAAATTTACTCCATGGAAAATCCATAACTTTAAAATCTTCCATCAAACCCAATGAAATAAATCATTCACTATTTAGTGACAAAGTCCAATTATGTTTTCCTCATAGGTCTGCAGATTAATAATTATCACACACATATAACTCTGAAATTCCAGACAATACATAAGCACACAAAATCACTGAATTAATTAATTAAGAAATAAAATATTTACAAGAGAAATCATGGCCTATTCATGACCTCTTATTCTTCATACTCACTCCTTCTCTCTCACTCTCTCTTCTCCATGTCTTTGAGGATTCCTAATTTATAAAACTAAGCATGATCTAGAATCACTCAATTAAAAGCTCTAAGAGTCTACATGCATTGCATACATATGGTAAAAAGCATCTTGAGGCTTTTTCCCATCTTTTTCCCTGTTCTAAAATAGAAAAGCTTTCCTTATCCCATAATGATCCACATTCACTGCTTTATGCCTAAAACACTCCCTATTTCTATTTTTTTTTGGAAACATCTAATTAATCACACCGACTTGTAACTTAAGAAAATAATTCTAGAATGCTTGACCCCTTATGACTATTATTTACAATAATTTCTCTTGGGCTGAATGCTCCCGCATCAGACTCCCAAGGTAGAAAAATTTCATGATCTCCTGATCATGTGTTTAGATCTATGTTTGCCTGGATCCCATATCTTGTGTTGCAACTTCCCATTTGTCCCTGCTTCTGTCTGTTGTTCTTCTCCAGGTCTCCACACTTTATGTTGCATCGCTCCACTAGCTGCACTTTCACAATCTTCTGCTGTCTTTCTTTTGTTGCTGCTTCTGCTGCTTCTCTTCCTTGTTGATGTCTTCCTCTGAGACACTTTCAACATGATTCTTTTGATTAAGTCAATTTCTTTGTCTAATAAGTCTTCAGACTGCTGACTTCTTGCCTCTATACTTGTTTTTGTTCTGACTGCCACCCAATCATCCATGTCCTCTTGTCTTCTGGAACAGAAAACCTCTTCTCCTTTCATTTGACTGCTTGACTGAGTCAAATATTCACCAGTACCTACAACAATACCTACATTCACAAAACACTTGTTAGAATAAAAATCATAAGGCATCAGTGCCTTACTTCCTTTTGCCAGCATTTCAGTATACTGATCCCAATCATTCTTGAGATTATCACTCAGTCTATCCTCAGCATCATCTTCTCCGAGAATGCATCTGTATTCTGGTTCATAAACCTCTTTATCTTCATTCATCTCTGCCTTTATATTTTGAATTCTTATCTTCTGCACTTCTAGTCTCTTCTCTAGAACATTTAACTCATGCCATAAATCTGTCATCTCCTTTGAGAAACTTTCTGTACAATCTTCAATACTTTCAAAAGCCAAGCTTCCTGTTGTTAACATCTCATCATCTGCATTCATACATAAACTCTCAGTTTGCACAAAATGTTCAACAGTATCAACTGTTACCTCCTTTATCTGCGCTTCAGACTTATTCACTTCTTCTGCACCCATAAGAACTTCCTCTTGTGATGTAACAGTTTCACAAGATGGCATATTCTCCTCAGTAAAACCTGTAATCACATCATAATTGTCAGCTACAAAAATACATGGTTTTATATTATCCAGCTGATCTGCATTTACCCAATAACTCAAGAAATCATCAATGATCTTCTCCTCTGTTTCACCAATGGAAACCTCCTCTTTCAACTCTGCTGCTTTGAGTTCTTCCTGTTTCAAGTGTTCATCCATCATCTGCTTAAGCTTCTTCATCTCCTCTGTTAACTGCATGCTTATCTGTAAATCTCTTTTCTGCTGTAGCCTCTGCCACTTCACTCTCTTCCTCATCAGTAAACCATGTCTCTGCTCTTTCACATCTTCCTGCAACAATTTCATCAATAGCTCAAGATGAACTGCTATCTCAGATTTCTCTTTCTCATACTCTTCCTGAGTCAACTGTTGCCTTATGCCATTTGCCTTGGCATATTTCTTCTTCTTTCTTATGTGGCCTCTTTCTGAACCTCTGCTCTCTCCTTTATGACTTTTAGTAGTCATTTCCTTCACCATAAGTTCCTCACTTATGAGTTGCATGAAGCCTCTGCCACAACAAACTCTCTTGCTGCCACTTACCTCACCAATCCTTCCCTCGAGATCTGGTCTTTTGGTAATCATTGGTCCTCTACTGGAACCTTTTGAGCATCCTCCACTGCTCCTGTAGGCTTCTCTCATCTGCAATTTTATTCAACCTCTGTTGAATCTTTAGGTTCTTCCACCTTTGCTAGACTCCTTGATCACTGCACTCTCTGCTACAATATTTGTCAGTTCCAAAAATCACATGCAATTAACTTAACAAAAAAAAACACTTGAACCTTCAAAAAGAGCTATTCCGGCTCTAATACCACTTGATGCAGGCTGCAACCCGCAAAACCCAGAATCTTTAAACTCTGTCTATGCATATAACCATGCATTGCAATCACTGCCATACTAAGATTCCAATCTGACCAATTTCATACATTTCCCAATAGCAGAAGTTATCTTTCTATTTATGGTTATGAAACCATTTCACAATCTCTGTATATGGAAATTTATTCCATGGCAAATCCATAACTTTAAAATCTTCCATCAAACCCATTGAAATAAATCATTCACTATTTAATGAAAAAGTCCAATTATGTTTTCCTCATAAGTCTGCAGATTAATAATTATCACACACATATAACTCTGAAATTCCAGACAATACATATGCACACAAAATCACTGAATTAATTAATTAAGAAATAAAATATTTACAAGAGAAATCATGGCCTATTCATGGCCTCTTATTCTTCATACTCACTCCTTCTCTCTCACTCTCTCTTCTCCATGTCTTTGAGGATTCCTAATTTATAAAACTAAGCATGATCTAGAATCAATCAACTAAAAGCTCTAAGAGTCTACATGCAATGCATACATATGGTAAAAAGAATCTTGAGGCTTTTTCCCATCTTTTTCCCTGTTCTAAAATAGAAAAGCTTTTCTTATCCCATAATGATCCACATTCACTAGTTTATGCCTAAAACACAACCTATTTCTATTTTTTCCATTTATTTACTTTGGAAACATCTAATTAATCACACTGACTTGTAACTTAGGAAAATAATTCTAGAATGCTTGACCCCCTATGACTATTATTTACAATAATTTCTCTTGGGCTAAATGCTCCCGCATCAGATGTGGGAGCAACAGCCTTTTCTGATGTGGGAGCAACCAACAACAAAGCAAGCAAATGTGGACCAGAGGATCAGAACAAAAGAAAAGGTTGTTTTAAAGCAGAAAAACAGAGTTAAAGCAGATAAGTTTTAAACCAGATTTAAAGTGGCTTTAAAGTGGATAAGGGATACTTATCTGTCATGCATGCTCCTTTAGTTGGAGAAAAACAAGGATAGGATCGATCCTTCCAATCTAACACTTCTTGTATATATATGTGTAGTGTGATAGGGTGTGATATATCTGTTTGTGAGGAATTTTGTGAGTGGCAGGATGTAGTCGAGCTAGAGCTCGTTTCTACGGCTGAAAGGCCTTAGTATGTAATTGTTTTGTTTAATATATGAAATACATTCTATTTTTGTGTATTCTGGTGTGTGTTAAATTAATTCTGCCTCGTAAGCTTACTGATCAACTATCGACCACCCGTGGATCGATGGCGATCTAAATTACCATTTATCTGTTTATGTGATTGTACGCCTGTGTAGATATATAAATGCGTTTGATGATCAGGTCTTTGGGAATACTGTAAATGAAGGCTATATTCCTGCATTTCTTGAAGATTATGATCATAACTATTACTAAAGAGGGATCGATCCTTATACAGGATCTTCGTATTAGCATAAAGCTTCTGTTCTTTTTTCTCAGTAGAAATGTATCCTTACAAGTACCGGCCCTAAAGTGCGGGCAATTCTCCTGTGGAATAACAATTCCTCATTGACCATCGGCTCAAGAGGTCCTATCCTTTTGGAGGATTATTACCTGGTGGAGAAGATTGCAGAGTACAATATGGAACGGGTGACGGAGAGAGTTGTTCATGCTAGAGGAGCTAGCGCGAAGGTTTTTTTTGAGATGACCCATGACATTTCTCATCTTACTTGCGCCAATTTCCTTCGGGCAGCCGACGTATAGAACCCCCTGATCGTGGATTTCTCAATTGTTATCGATGAGCATGGGATTCCTGAAACCCTTCGAGATCCTCGCGGGTTTGCTGTGAGATTCTACAACAGAGTGGTGATGCTCGATTTTAATGAATGTGCACGTCTATGAGTGAAAGGGATTTCAGTTTAAACGCTTCTGTTTAGGCTTGTTGGGCCATAACCACAGGCCGAGGTTCGAGATTTTTTTTAAGAAATTGGGATCTTGGGCAACCCCCAATTTCTCATTTTCATCAGGTGGTATCAGAGTAGGGAAAGGATTCCTAAGAGTGAGCAGAAGCAAAAAGAGGTACAGTTGTGTTAAAGATGGAGAGTTTATGGTATTGCGATTGTGCAGATGGCGGCAGTAGAAGGTGAGAAGATTTACAGAAACCTAGAGGATGCCAAAATACCGAGTGCGGAGGGCTTGGTGAGGTATCGTGTAACAGAGGAGGCTATTACTGCAGAGGTTGGTTGCAGTGAAGGAATGCAGTGGATAAAATTGCTAAAGACCAGGAGAAGCATATGACCAGGAGGTCATAAATTTTTGTGCCTCAGGAGTCTGATGCGGGAGCAACTAGCAACAAAGCAAGCAAATGTGGACCAGAGGATCAGAACAAAAGAAAAGGTTGTTTTAAAGAAGAAAAATAGAGTTAAAGTGGATAAGTTTTAAACCAGATTTAAAGTGGCTTTAAAGTGGATAAGGGATACTTATCTGTCATGCATGCGCCTTTAGTTGGAGAAAAACAAGGATAGGATCAATCCTTCCAATCTAACACTTCTTGTATATATATGTGTAGTGTGATAGGGTGTGATATATCTGTTTGTGAGGAATTTTGTGAGTGGTAGGATGTAATCGAGCTAGAGCTCGTTTCTAAGGCTGAAAGGCCTTAGTATGTAATTGTTTTGTTTAATATATGAAATACGTTCTATTGTTGTGTATGCCGGTGTGCGTTAAATTAATTCTGCCTCGTAAGCTTACTAATCGACTATCGACCACCCATGGATCGATGGCGATCTAAATTACCATTTATATGTTTATGTGATTGTACGCCTGTGTAGATATATAAATGTGTTTGACAATCGGGTCTTTGGGAATACTGTAAATGAAGGCTATATTCCTGCGTTTCTTGAAGATTATGATCATAAGTGTTACTAAAGAGGGATCGATCCTCGTACGGGCTCTGCGTATTAGCGTAAATATTCTGTTTTTTTTTCTCAACAGAAATGTATCCTTACAAGTACCGGCCCTCAAGCACGTGCAATTCTCCTGTGGAATAACAATTCCTCATTGACCATCGGCTCAAGAGGTCCTATCCTTTTGGAGGATTATTACCTGGTGGAGAAGATTGCATAGTACGATATGGAAGGGTGATGGAGAGAGTTGTTCATGCCAGAGGAGCTAGCCCGAAGGTTTTTTTTGAGATGACCCATGACATTTCTCATCTTACTTGCGCTGATTTCCTTCGGGCAGCCATCATATAGAACCCCCTGATCGTGCATTTCTCAATTGTTATCCATGAGCGTGGGAGTCCTGAAACCCTCCGAGATCCTCACGGGTTCGCTGTGAGATTCTACAACAGAGTGGGGATGCTCGATTTTAATGAATGTGCACGCCTATGAGTGAAAGGGATTTCAGTTTAAACGCTTCCGTTTAGGCTTGTTGGGCCATAACCACAGGCCCAGGTTCGAGATTTTTTTAAAGAAATTGGGATCTTGGGCAACCCCCAATTTCTGATTTTCATCAATAACGAAGGGATCATTACCAAATATTCTCTCACTAGAAGTGTGGTGGTATTGTTAATGGCCAACAAAAGACACTGTTGTGTTCAAACCATCCAGAATCTTGTATGGAGAATTCCTACCATCGAATATTTATGGTGATAGGACAAGAACATCACCATAAAACATATCACACTTCGAGGAGACTGCGATTGACATGTCATGAATTCCAAAGAAATCATGGTTGGTTGTTGAGGGTCACTTCCATACATACACTACTTTGGTTAGGAATATCTAGTGACACATGTTCACTATCTTTGAAGGACAGTTATAGTGATGTTAATTTATAGAGTAGTAACATTTTATATTTGGAACTTAAACAAACCTAGGTTTACCATTATTAGTCCCTGCCTACAGCAGCACAGGGACTATAGTGATTGATTTGGCATTGAATCAATATTAATTTGCGTTGACCAATGTATTTAACGAATGTTTTTGCAAAAAAAAATGTTTTATCCAAAGTTTAATTTTAGAGGTCTTATTGCAGAGTTACAGAATATGAAATTCGCAAATAAGTTTTATCCAAAGTATGGATTCGCTTTAAGTTTGGAACTGTTAAGTTTTTATTGTTCATGGTAGAGCCCATGAGGTGGGAATGGTACAACCCATGAGGTGGGAATGGTCTTTCAGTGTTTATCCAAAGTATCGATTACCCTTGTGATTTTAAGTCTGGTATGTTATAATTTATAAGTTTGGTACATTACAATTTTATACAAGTCTTAGTACCTTTATCCAAAGTTTTTTATACTCATGACACTTGCCATATTTGGCACTACCTGTCAGTGTTTCACTCTAGTGTTTCACCACCTGCCAGTGCTTCACGTCAAAGCCAACACATATATTATTCACACTGTTACTTCATTCCACATATATTCTTCACACCGCTACTTCATTCGACTGCTAACATTCCACCAAGAACACTGCTACTTCATTCTAGTACCAACATTCCACCAACAATAGACAGGTTATTCGGTACTATTCTTCGAAACGCAAACTCACCACCAACATTCCACCAACAACAACACAGAGAGGTTATTCGGTACAATTCTTTCAAACACAAATTCAATTTGAGGATGAGACAAGCCACAAACTTAGCCCGAGCATGAGACAGGCCAGGTTTAGGTTGTTTCTATCACAAGAAAACATCCTACGGTAAAGACCTGCAATAATCATCATATATCATAGAAAAAAAGGTTCTTGTGGTACTCATCCTGCAGCAAAGACCTGCAATAATCATCATATATCATAGAGAAAAGACATGCAACAATTAGCAAGAATCGTTGTCGCTACAGAAAAGATGTACAATAATCATCCTACATACTGTAGAAAAGAGTAAAAATACATGCATGAGAATCATTGCAAAAAAGACATGATTGACTGTGAGAATCACTTCAAGTGAGGTAATTTTAATGGTTAATGCTCATAGTCCATGTATGTTACCATGTACTTCTTTCTGTTTGAACGTTTTTCTATTTTCTATTAACAAGCTTTCACTAAAATCTAAGCTTTCAATCAGTTAGGAACCAAATTATAAACAACAACATAACAACAACATGAGACAACGAATACTATTTTTATTTCAAAAAAAAATGAAAACTGTTTTATTTAAGTTCGAAAATCCCAACTTGAAAGACATTATATCCTTTTATTAATTTAAAAAGTACGGAGTTACGAGCTTATTAACAAGTACAAGTATGCAATTACCAGGACATCCAGACATTTTTTTCAATTTTTTCTTCGAGTACCCTTATCTTCACCCAGTACCATCCTAATGCCCCTGCACAGTTGTTTCCCCTTGATTTCCTACATGTTTTCCTTGCACAGTTGTTTCCCCGTGATTTCCTACATGTTTTCCTTGCACAGTTGTTTCCCCTTGATTCCTACATGTTTTCCTTGGTAAAAGAAAAAATATTACAGTATTAAACATTGAAACCAATATCTGATACTAATTTCTTGAATTATTATTTTTTATTTTTCAAAATAGAAAAAAAAATTACAAAACTCAAAGGTCATTCTTATCGAATAGTCTATAAGATTCGTGATTGACCACTTACATATAATTTCTCCAATAATCAATAACAACTCTTTACATCAAGTCATATTTCTCTTTCTCATCCAAACCCTCATGCCACAAGATTACATAATTTTTTTGCATGCAGGGAAGGCATTTGTACTTTAGCTCTCATCTATTTTCTATTTTCTACAGTATCAAGCATCACATGAGAAAACCCCAACTCTGACCGGTATAGTTAGATAGGTTAACCTTACATTCAAACTGTTGGATATAGTAGTGGAGGGAGGGATGTACCATGGTGGGGATAAGAAAATCCCAGCTCTGACCGGTACATTTAGACAGGGTAACATACATTCAAACCGTTGGATATAGTAGTGGAGGGAGGGATGTAACCACGGTGGGGATACAAAGCAAGACTAGACCTTCCTTCAACATTAACTATTACCCTAACAATAGATGGTATTCATGCTAGCTCTATATATTGCAACAACCTTGAGAATCCTTGAAGGGGAAATAGAATCTCTAAGAAACAGGAATTAAAGGATTGCTACAAAAACTGTTCAAGAAAACCATCCTGCCAGAAAATTAAGATGGGTAGTTGGCTTGTAAACAGATAATTCTTGAGGATTTCTTCACAATATGGGCATCCTCATTTCCTTTTGTCACTCTCTTCCCAAATGTCCTCGCCTAAAATGGAAGCAATATGCACCCACTTCTCAGGGGCTTACATTTCGAGGGAAAACAACCAGAAGAATGAATGTGGGTATGAAATGAAGAAACCTGCAACATGACACTCTCTTCCCATATGTCCTCACCTAAAAGGGAAGCAATATGCACCCACCTCTCAGGGGCTTATGTTTTGAGGGAAAATAAGCAAAAACAAGCAGAAGAATGAATGTGGGTATGTCCTAGCCTAAAAGGGAAGAAATATGCACACACTTCTCAGGGGCTTACATTCTGAGGGAAAACAAGCAGAAGAATGGATGTGGGTATGAAATGAAGAAACTTGCAACATGACGGTAAAACAAGATTCCTTTGAATGTGGGTATGAAACGAAGAAACCCGCAACATGACAGTAAAACAAGATTCCTTTCCATGGGAAAATGCTTGAAACATATGTATTCTTTTGCATTAGGTGAGACAGGGCTAGAGTTAGTGGACTCGTCAGGTCTTGTACACCTTCATACTTCCTGTACGCCTTCCTGTATGAACATTTAAAAACCCCAACAATTAATACTATGTAAAAGCCCCTTTAATTAGCTAAAAGTTTCTTCATTATGGAGTGCACACTTGAGTTTGCCCACGGCCAAAATAATATCCAATGACATATTCCACTTATCAATTTTCTTGGCTTTCCTGGCCCTGTAGGTGTAATCCATGTAAACTGGTGACATATTCCACTTATCAATTTTCTTGGCTTTCCTCGACTTGCAAGTGTAATCCATGCAGACTAGTGGGTTCTGTTTTCTTTTGTGGGTGCACACATGTAATGCCATGGTTATCATATTGTCACATTTGAGGGCATGAATTGGCTTTATAGTATTTTAATAAACGACTTTGAGTTTTGCAATGCACACCCATGGTGTGGTTGGCCAAAGGAACATATAATGCACTAAATCGAATTTTAATTGAAAAAAGGGAAAATACTTTTTTATACTTCACCTTTCTAAATTAATAAAGGATTAAAAACCTCCCATGTTTTCCTAGTGCTATGAGAAACAAATGTTCCTTTAAGCAGGGAATACCTAAGAAATGATATCCCTATCATATATAATAGGGATTGAGAAAAGCTTGTCTTTCAACTCTAAAATAGTCATGACCTTTCAATGAAGCTTTCAACCTTACTTGAACATGAATCTAAAGCCTCCAAGCTCTAACAAGATTTGATAGCGAAGAAGGTTCTCTTTAAGATCTCGCTCTTTCCTTGTGAGAAGGCTCTGGAAAAATAGGTGAGGAGCTTAGGAAGGGAATATGAGGCAGCGATAAAACATCTATTGAGGGAGTTGTTGGTGTGGGTGAGGTCATTCACCCAATAAATCACTTAGGAAAAGCCTCGGTTGCCTTTTCCTCCTTATGAATTTTGTGTTACACTTCCACCTCTTGCTTCGCCACACTAGCAATGCGAACAAAATATGCCCTCCTCATTTGTGAAAAAAATGGCTCGCGTTGATCCACGTGAAAAAATGGATTACCTCAATCTCTCGTGCGTACTATCTAGCCATTTATTAGTAGCTCGACCTATATTATAAGCTTCCGGTAACTACTAATTGGGCTTGAACCTATATCCGGTGAGCTATTGTTTTTAAGTTTTAGTTGTACAATGATTTAATGCACAAGACTATAATTTAGTGTTTAAAATGATGTATATTGGGATTGACTATATGTATTGAACATCCACATGGTTTATTCAATTAGAATTATTATTGATATAGTTAATCAAATTTTATATAATATTAATTTAAATTAAACAAATGTATATTAAAAATTACCTCGGAGTTAAAACAATTTTATATATAATCATATATGTTTTTAGATCGGATATAATAGTTCTCTTAAAGGATGGGAATGGTCAGTGGATAAATAGTTATATATAATCATATAAATCGAAGACAAATAGTTGTCTCAAACACTAGGACTAATACATATAGTTGTTTCAAACGCTGTGAATGGACTGTGGATAGCACACTCATAGGCACTAATGGGCCTCTTCAGTTCATTAAATCACTTTTTACAAAGTCATTGTAAACTTTTACAAATGTATAACGAGAGGGTATCTAATGTTGTTGGGTGTCTTGAATTAATTATCTGGTCCAAAATTTTTACCAAATAAAGATTGATCAAGCCTTTGAAGTGAAAACTACTAATAACATACTTATAATCAGTTAAAAAAGGATTTGAAACCAAACAAGGATCAAGCCTTTGGAGTGAAAACTAATAATAACATACTTATAATCAGTTAAAGAAATATTTCAAACTAGGCAGGGACTACCGCTGCTTGCAGGTCTTGTTATTTATAGTGTAGTAACATTTTATATTTGGAACTTAAACAAGCCTAGGTTTACCATTATTATTGATGGAGGCTTCGTAAAGTAGAAAATAGACTATCATAATGAGGGGCAATCATTATTAACCAAATCTACATACTCTAATCTACATAATCTTATCCACATAATCTTAGGTAAAATATAATTTAGAGTTATTCTTCATGCCATAGAAATTTAAGATAGTTAAAAATAACCTACATGGATAAGTATGTAAGCTATGGGGAAACATGATTAATAATAATTATGATGAGAGATGATAAATAATAATTGTATTTGTAGTTTTGTTGATTTATTAAAAATGACAAATTAGACATGTCTTTGGACTTTTTCTTAAGGGTGATGATTATCAATTATTAATAGCTAGATATTGTTGACCATTTGGAATCATGGAGAGGATTGTTTCGGTGGCATATAGGATTGCATTTCCAACAATCATGCACATTCACAATGTTTTTTATGTTCCATGGCTTAAAAGTTATGTTATTGATGTTAACCATGTGGTTGTTTGGGACATGATTTTAGTGGAGCTCAATGGATTCTTTTAGCTTGAGCTAGTGTGGATTTTGGATAAGAAGTTCAAGCTGTTTTGAAGCTAATTCATCACATTAGTAAAGGTGTACTAGACCCGTTTTGATATTAAAGATGCTACATGGGAGCAATAGGATGTAATGAGGAAAGAATACATCATATTTTTGGATAAACTATATATAAATGTAGAGATGATAGTGTATAAATAACGGGGAAGGGAATGTAACACCCCTACTCCACCCCTAGTAATGTAAATAATATGTATATGTGGAACTAAGCTAGCAAATTGAAATATACAAAATAGGTTGATGAGCATAGGACACATTTTAAATGCTTTTATGCCCATGTTCATGTGTGTTTATATGTTTTGAAGGGCCATTGTGCCTGTACATATGTGTCATTATGTTTTAGGGCTAAAATGCACAACTATGCATGTTGGTAAGTGTATATGTGTTTTGAGGATAGAGGGTCTGGAAAAGTAATTATGATAACACATGCATGTTAAAAAAAATATAATGACCATAGATTGAAAATATGTAAAGAGTATGGGGGGCTCGAGACTCCATGCATGGGTAAGAAAAGGCACATATGATTTAAGAAACATTAAAATGTGCACATGCATACAACCAATCTCCATTTATTGGCTTGGGAAAGTGCCAAGTGGCATAATAAAGGCATGCATATAAAAATAGGATTTTGGCATTGTGAAGGGTGAAAATTACTCAGGTTTATCCATTTTTGTGGACAACCATTAAAGCCTAGAGGTAGTATGCAATGAAATGTTGCAAGGGTAACTAGAATACTTGTGAGGTTATTGGAACTCTTGCAGGTCACATGAGTCTGGAACATTCATTTTCAGCTAACTAATATGCCCTCGAATGTAGTGGGATAGCATGAGGGACTTCACATGAGGAGAAGGGTGTGCACCACTTAGGTGTAGGTTGATGGGGAATGCAAGCATGTTGGGTGGAGATTGTTGGGTTTGGTACCTTAGTTGTATGAAGCTATATATAAATGCACAGATGATAGTGCATAAATAAGGGGGAGGGGAATGTAACACCCCTAATCCACCCCTAGTAATGTAAATAATATGTATATGTGGAACTAAGCTAGCAAATTGAAACATACAAAATAGGTTGATGAGCATATGACACATTTTAAATGTTTTTATGCCCATGTTCATGTGTTTTTATATGTTTTGAAAGGCCATTGTGCCTGTATATATGTGTCATTATGTTTTGGGGCTAAAATGCACAACTATGCATGTTGGTAATTGTATATGTGTTTTGAGGATAGAGGGTCTGGAAAAGTAATTATGATAACACATGCATGTTAACAAAAATATAATTACTGTAGATTGAAAATATGTAAAGAGTATGGGGGGCTCGAGACTCCATGCATGGGTAAGAAAAGGCACATATGATTTAATAAACATTAAAATGTGCACATGCATACAACCAATGTCCATTTATTGGCTTTGGAAAATGCCAAGTGGCATAATAAAGGCATGCAAATAAAAATAGGATTTTAGTGTTGTGAAGGGTGAAAATTACTCAGGTTTATCCATTTTTGTAGACAACCCTGAAAGCCTAGAGGTAGTATGCAATGAAACGTTGCAAGGGTAACTAGAATACTTGTGAGTTTATTGGAACTCTTGGTAGCCACATGAGTGTGGAACATTCATTTTCAGCTAACTAATAGGCCCTCTAATGTAGGGGGATAGCATGAGGGACTTCACATGAAGAGAAGGGTGTGCACCACTTGGGTGTAGGTTGATGGGGAATGCAAACATGTTGGTTGGAGATTTTTGGGTTCAGTACCTTAGTTGTATGAACACTCAAACTCCTGGAATTTGCATGACTCTGGATGATCCCTAGTTAGTTGAGATAGGAGTTAATAAGGCACGTGAGCTTTCTAGTTAGAGGCTTCTCTATTTGGTACCATGGTTGACTGATGATGTTGAGAATGTATCAAAATTTGAACAAGTTAATTCCAACAGAGTCAAGGGTGTATCTCGGTGCTGACTCATTGTTGAGAGAAAATGAACAACATGATCTATGGCTAGTTAGAACATTGAGGATCTGCAACCAATTGGAAACAAATTGGAGGATAAGTATTTAACTTCTATAAGCATTTCTAATGAAATGGTTTACATGTTTAAGTGAATTGTTTATTGAATTTCAATTAGGATATTCATGTAGAATGTCTATTCATAAGTATTGAATCTTAACAATCATTTAGACATGCATTGTATTATGCAAAATTTCATAGAAGAAAGGAGAAAAAAATATTGGTTATATGTTAACAATCATATTAGATACATAATTGGGCCTTAGTTAGAGGCTAGAATACACTAGCACTAGCTTGGGGGATATTATATTCTCTTTGATCACCAAGATTCTCAAGGGGTTTCCTTTATTGCAAATTGCAAAAAGTTTGATAATGGAAGGATCCTCGACTCATATTGAACAATCCCCCCCCCCCCTCTCCCACCCCCCACTTTATTTTCATCTTCATTCCATTTCATATTAGAGGATCCTCTAATAAGATGGTCGATAGGCTAGAAAATGAAGGATTTACTAATCATATTTTGCTAAGCCACTCATCCTAGCCTTCTTTCCCACCACCTTGAAGAAAGAATTCTAGGAAACCATCACCCAAAATACCAGAGCCCCAATGAGGGTGCTAATGTGATAGTAATGATTATTGGTATTGAAATGAAATGCCCTCCTATTTTCTATCCTCTGAACATGCCACCATATCATGACATAGAAATGGGGCCTTCCGTCTTAAGGAGGGTTGCAAAGGCTTCTTGGCATGTTTTTTGTTTCAACTCTCGAGTGAGGGTTGCATGCTCTGTCATGTTCCTTCTCCTATGTAACCTATTTTCATTATTATTGCTCATTTAATGCCTCCTCTTGATGCTCTGTCTATTCACCATTAGTTTTGATTACCATTTGGTTGTTTGAGTGTGGGGATGCTCTCCATCTCCTTAGGAACCCCCTTGTAAGGACCTACGGTCCGTTCAATTAGTAGGGCGACTCCACCATGCGAAGGACATGTGCGAAATGCATGCGAAATGAACCAAGAGACGCGTTTATATGATGTTGTGCGAGTTGTGAGGGCGGTCCCATGAGTTGGGCAGGTCGACCCTCCACTCGGGAAAAGGCAACATGTTGAACGAGTCGGCTTGGGCATTGGACATGGGTCAGCTAGGTGACATAACCTGCCACCTGCCTATATATATTGGTGGAGCATTTGAGGAGATGAGCCATCATCATCTGGCTAACATGAGTTCGATTAGATGAGTTCTGCAGTGTGTGGATGAGCCCGCACGACAGGAAAAATTTGGGTGAAAAACTCGTGCAGGAAATTTGGGTGGAAAACTCAGGTGAAAAACTCGTGCAAGAAACTGATGTAGAAAACTCGGGTGAGGGTGAACTCGGGTGAGATAAAACTTTTGCAAGGTCGTTTAGGCAGAACTCAGGCGAGGTCGTTGTGTAGGAAACTTGGGCGAGGTCATCGGGTAGAAAACTTGGGTGAGGTCTTTCGGGGGAACCGGGTGAGGTCATCGACCGACCCGGGTGATGTCGTTTGGGCGAGCTAGGTGAGGTCCTCGGGCGACCTGGGTGAAGTCGTTCGGGCGAAGTGGGTGAGGGTGTCGGGCGACCTGGGTGAGGTTGTGTGGTGACTCGGGTGAACGAATTCGGGTGAACAGGTGGATGTGTGACGGGTGGCCGGGCGAGGGGGCGTCGTGCACGCCGAAAAAAAGAATCGTGTGAATGGGTGACCCGGGTAGGGTCCACCGTGCATGACGAAACAGTGGAAACGGTGAAATGTTGGAGTTGTGAACGGAGGTGTGACTTATGTGGATGCGCCCGTGTGTGGCGACCTGGTTATGATGAGGCGCGCCCAAGTTGGGCAAACAACACGATTGTGCGACGAGGTGAATGAAGTGTTGGTGTGTTGTACGACGATCGTGTGGAGGCGCCAATGAGCGGGGCAACCGAGTTTTCCAAAAGTTGGAAATTTGGCTAAGTCTAAATTTGGGGTTTCCCAAGATTTAACTTGTACTTATAAAAGAAGATTATATATATTGATTCGGGCAAACTCATATTGCAGATAGTTGCCCCTCCCTTTATATTGTTGTGCAATTGTATATGTGTTAATTGTTGTTGATGATGAATATGTATCGGTTTTCATCTGTATAAAGGACAAAGATAATACTTGGTAACGAAAAACAAACTAATTATCGAATGTTAAGGTGCAGTCCATGAACATAAGTATTGGCGAAAAGAAACTGTTCGGTGGTACCACACCTCTCTATAAGCAGTTGAAAGACTACCGTAGGTGTAGGGGCGTGACAAGTGGTATCAGAACTAGTGCCAGGGAGGTAGTGCTATTGTTGAAGCATTGAAGCTGATACACACCTACACTTCGTGACAGGTGGTATCAGATCTGGTGAACTGAATCAAGGAGCTAATTCTACAAAGGCCAAAGACTTGAAAGGAAGTTCAAGTTTTGCAGGTGACAAGTGAAATACTAGGGTGATTTAGGTGAATGGTGAAACAAGTTTATCACAGGTGAAGCCTTGTACTTGGGCCAAGCTGAATGACAAGGCATGGAAAGTTTGGAAGAATGCGAAGGGAAGCTCTTGATTACCTTATACAAGTTGAAGTAGATGAAAGAAGAGAATCCCTGGATTCGAAAGGAAGTTTAAGTCTTGGAAAGGAATGTTGAAGATTGATGAAGTTGCAGATTGTACTAACAAGGAAGAGGAAGTCGTGATGATTGAGGATGTTGCAGATGTGACAACGATGCAAGATGAATTTGAGATTGATCAAGTTGGACTAGGATTGTGTAGTTTGCAGACATGGATGGATGAGGATACTCACATGGAGGAGCCTCACGATGATGATGTAAGTAATATTGATACTTGTGTTTCACTTGAGCATTTGGTAGATGAATCGTATGCAGGGAAGACCAAAGTTAGTTTTCTGATGCAAGGGAGCATCTTACCATGGATGTCTATGATGAGACCTTGTATGGAGAAGCAATGATTGTTGACTGTTGCAGAACTTGTTGGGGTTGTTTGTGACCTTATGATAGAAGGTACAAGGGCCCGTGACAAGGGAGGAACATGATGATCATTGTGGAGGGATGGGTCATGCTTTAGCCGCATGGAGAATTGGCTAAGTGCCTGGCATGACTCATGGATAGATTGGAGGAGGGCACACACTTGAGTATGGTGATACTTGGGTGGACTTCTCATGGCTGAGACCAAGAGAGGGAGTCTTGGTGGAACCTTCAGTGGGGGAGCTATGATGGAAGGGACTCATGGTGTGATGATGATATGGTTGGGTGACCGAGTTTAGTAGACCAAAGATTGCAGACTTGGATGAGGATGACCGATTGTTGTGATGGGTCTACCTAGTTAGACTACATGGGAAACTTAGTCATGGACATCAAGTTGGAGACATGGAGCATGGCAGTCTTATGCAGGGACATGATGCAGGAGCACTTGTAGAGGTGTCACTTATGGGCATCCAATGAGGAGTGCCAAGGCAGGGATATTGTGTAGGTAGATTGTTGGTATGACATGAAGACTTATTATTTATTAGCCGATGGAGAGGTTGTGCACTTATGTACAATAAGGCCATGGACTTGGATGGAGTTGTGAGTAGACTATGGAGCATTCCTACTACATGGAGGGCTGAAGCATCTTGTAGAGACCTTTGCGCCGAGACTTGTATGCTTGCTAGAGTGCTGGTTGGAGATGACTCATGGAGCTCATGATGACATGAGATTGTTGTGACTTTTGGGGACTTCATATATGGTGGACTTGGAGGATCTGATGCAATGAGGAGCTGAGGACGGAGACTTTGATGCAGAATGGGATGCATATTTTCAAGTAAATGTATGGGTGTGGCTTGGAAGAGTGACTTGATGTGAAGGATCGATATGAGACACTTTGGAGTGATGGAGTTACGATGATGATGATGCCTTGGTGGCAACACTTGGGCATGGGTTGAGCCGAGACTTAACCACTTTTGACACATGGGAGTTGATTGATCTATGATGATAGGTAGCACATGGATAGATAAGATAGGTGTATACTTGTTTCTATAGTAGACTTAAGGGATGGCACATAACAGAGATGACGAACGTTGTTTCATGGACTTGTATGTGCACATCGAGAGTCAGGTTGATGTGATGATCTCTTCACTTTGAGGAGATGGATTTTTGCTGATGATGTTGGGATAGATGTGGCTGATTTCATTCAATACATTGACACCAAACATCATGGACAACATGTTGCCGATGAGATGGAGACTACTTCATGGACCTGAGCATGGCTTACAGTTATATGGAGATTGATTCTTGATCGAGTTGAGGATGTGCATTCTCATGGTTTGAGCATGACAGTTGGATTAGCTACCCAACTAGTTAAAAAATGGGGGCTGACATGTACAGAGATGTGTTAGCATTTGTTGGAGTATCATGGCAACAGTTCACATGATGACGATACATGATGAGATCGACACGATATGTTGCAGAAAGCATGTAGCTTGGGATGGAGGGTCCAACCTTTGACAATGGGGAGTAGCATGTGGAGATTGTGACAGGGGGGTTGATGATCACGGATTGAGATGATTTCCGATGTATGAGGTAATGATGGAGTATGTGCCTTGGTATGGATATCTTGACGATAGATGGTTACTGGGATGAGATATTGTCGAGGACGACAATGACTTCAAGTGGGGGAGGATGTAAGGACTTGCGGTCCATCCGATGGGCAGGGCGACTCCACCATGTGAAGGACTTGTGTGAAATGCATTCAAAATGAACTAAGAGATGAGATTATATGACGTTGGGCGAGTTGTGAGGGCGGTCCCATGAGTTGGGCGGGCCGACCCTCCACTCGGGTGAAGGCAACATGTTGGATGAGTTGGCTTGGGCATTCGGCATGGGTCGACTGGGTGACATAACCCGCCACCCGCCCATATATATTGGTGGAGCATTTGAGGAGATGAGCCATCATCATTCGGCCAACATGAGTTTGATTAGATGAGTTCTACGATGCGTGGATGAGTCCGCACGATGGGTAGAACTTGGGTGAAAAACTCGTGTAGGAAACTCAGGTGGAAAAATCAGGTGAGAAACTCGGGCAAAAAACTCGTGGTGTAGAAAAATCAGGCGAGGGCGAACTCGGGCGAGGTCAAACTCGGGTGAGGTCATTCAGGAAGAACTTGGGCAAGGTCATCGGGTAGAAAACTCAGGCGAGGTCGTCGGGCAGAAAGATTGAGTGAGGTCGTTTAGGCGAATTGCACGAGGTCATTGGGCGACCTGACCAAGGTCGTTCGGGCGAGCCGGGTGAGGTCGTCACGCGACTCAGGTGAAATCGTTTGGGTGAACCCGGTGAGGGCATCGGGCGACCCGGGTGAGGTCGTGTGGCAACTTAGGTGAATGAGTTCGGGTGAACGAGTTTGGGTGAACAGGTGAACATGCAGACGGGTGGCTGGGTGATGGTGCGCCATGCACGTCGAAATGAAGAATCATGTGAATGGGTGACTCGGGTAGGGCGCACCGCGCACAATGAAATGGTGGAAACGGTGAATTGTTGGAGTTGTGAACAGAGGTGTGACTCATGTGGAGGTGACCATGTGTGGTGACTTGGTTAGGTCGAGGCATGCCCAAGTTGGGCAAACAACGCGATCATGCAACGAGGTGAATGAAGGGTTGGTGAGTCGTGTCGCGATCATGTAGAGGCACCGACAAGCTAGGAAACCGAGTTTGCCTAGAGTTGGAAATTTGGTTGTGTAAATTTGGGGTTTCCCAAGATTTAACTTGTACTTATAAAAGAAGATTATATATATCAATTCAGGCAGACTCATATTGTTGTGCAATTGTATATGTGTTAATTGTTGTTGATGATGAATATGTATGGGTTTTCATCTGTATAAATGACAAAGATTATACTTGGTAATGAAAAATAAACTAAGTATCGAATGTTAAGGCGTAGTCCATGAACATAAGTATTGGTGAAAAAAACTATTCAGTGGTGCCACACCTCACTATAAGCGGTTGAAATACTACCGCAGGTGCAGGGGCGTGACACCCGTCCTCCCGTGGTGAATTTTTGAGATGGAGTGGGACTTGCATCGAGGCCATTGTTGGTGAAACACACTTGGCATGACATTATGATTAAATTCCTTCATAACAAACTCTTATAGCTTCTCAGCTCGCTTCAACCCTCGCTTAGTGAAGTCTTGTTGCCTCCAGTAGTGATGGCTTTCTAGTGAGGTCAAGGCTAAAAGGGAGGTGGAGTTCACACTGCTTTATGACACTCCAAAGTGTGGTTGTGCATTAATTCCTTAACCCACATATTTCAAGAAAACACTCATCTGGACATCTAGGAGGAAACTTGATGGGAAAGACGAGTCACATTCGACTTGGAGGTTATGTCAAGCATTGCCTCTTAGCGTCTTGACATTGGTAACTCTAGAGGTTGTGAGAATCATTATATTCTTACAATGGACTTGTACTAGCATGTCAAGCTACTGCTTAGAGAGATTCTTTTGGGTAGGAGACAAACTCAAGTCAATCCCATGGACAGACTACACGAGCTCAAGGATCTCATGTTTGATATAGTAGGGAGATATGTTAGGCTAAAGATGGGATCACCACATAACTCTCCCATTCCACTATCATGCAAGGTTGAAGAACAACCCTTCAGCCTCAACATGTCATTGTCTTCTTAATGTTCAAGGTTCTTATATTTCATGGTTTTAGTCCTTACTTCTCATTCTTTCCTATTTGGGTTGTTAACAACTTATTTTTATAATATATGTCTAGTTTCCTTTCCTTATCAACTCAAGCACTATAGATTCTAAAGACTTCTCATTTTGGGCTTTTGTCCCTGGTTTCCGGGAAAGGAAACATTATCTCTTTGAACTTTCAAGTTTTATATTATCGATTATGATTAATTATGATTAATTTTGAATATTGAAAATATTCACCTCTAACAAATCAAATAATTATTTATTATGCTTAACTATATTGTATCTCTCTGTGGTTCTCTCTATATATAGATACTTGATAACTATTTTGGTGAATGATATATAAATACTGGATTGCTATCTTGGTGAATGAGTGTGATTAGTCTCCAATATAAATATCGTGTAGCATAAAAAGTACAACCCAGCTTCTAATCATTTTATTTTTCATTATTTCTGTTTCGAAGTTCCATTTGTACAAACACGATAACACTGAAAACTGAAAAGAAAATTACAACATGAACTCACGTTACACAAACGTTTGTGCTCGTATATAGCTGAAAACCTGCTTAAACTATATAGAGGAAAAAGTACTTAAACCTTTTGTTTTAAGTTTAATAAAAAGAACTTTGAGTCCAGCCTGTTTTGAATTTACACCTAGTCTCAAGGAGCTTTGTTGCCAAGTCAAGATACATTTAACAGAAATAGGTAGCCAGAAGAAAAGTAAACTATTTATTAGTTTTTCATTGAACATTTTAGAATGGTGCCATTCATCAGTTGGTCAATTATCCCGTGCAGGACAACGCTATCAAGGTGGCGAAAATCTAAGACTGTAGGGTTAAAATACAGTCGTTAAGTATTTGGAAAAAAGGAATTCAGACAATCGTTGCAGCTTGAGGGTCAGTAAGAGAGTACCTTCGTCTGAATCATATTTTAAAAAAACCTATCATTTGTAGAAGAAACCGTAGCATAGGTCGATCTGATTCTTGACAATATTTAGAGTGACTTGAACACGTAGAACAAATTTGCTAACCCTTATGGTCTGAAATTTATCACGGACATTGGAGGCTTAAGCCTGGGAAGCTTGCAGGTTTTTATAGATACCGAAAGTGTTGGAAAAGGGTTTAAGAGGGGGCAAGAAATTTAGTACGCCTTTTCTTTTTGACCTCTATTAGCTTATTTTGTAAATGACGAATCTATTGAATGGCTTCTAGCAGTTTGTCAGATAATGTGCGTTTTGTCTTCAAAATTATAAACAGAAGTAGAACAATTACTCTTTTCCTTTCGTTTTTAATTCTTCTTTTCATATGTTTTATCTACAAAAATGTGAAACACAATTAAAACTATTGCCCCTCTACTTATCTTTTTGATACATTTATTGAAATGCCTGAGATATAGAAAGCCTCACCTTGCCATATTAGAAGCGATAACAGAGTCATGTTAATCCGCCTCAGATTGTGTAGACGAGCATTCCCAATGCATTCCTCGCCAGCCTCATGATCATGACATCCTCCTGCTGCCGTTTTCTTCGTTCGACGCTCCGCATCCGTGAGAAAAAAGGGTTTCTGGAACTGGGTGAGCTACGGGCTAGGGTTTGAACTGGATTGCCATTGTTGGCTACCAATTTCTTCCAACACTGCGTAACCGTGAGTCATGAATCCTCCTTAGCAATCTGATCAATCTGCGCCACCGGCCCTAGAGAAGATGTTCCGAGCAGGCCGTAAACATGTGGACTTTTGGTGGAGAGGTCACCAAAGATTACACCAGCGCGCGGTATCGTCATCTATACAAAGTCCGGTTTCCGCAAACATCACTGATTTGGTTGCTGTTTGTATCTGAATACTTTCATTGGCATCAATGTTCCCATGATAATGAGGACACCATGGTGCCTAAGAATCAGAGGACGAAGCATAGGGTTTCCACCTTAAATATTCTATTTTGAACTCCACCGCCTGCTGCCTGCCTGATTAATGAAGATTGCCAATGACCACTTAAAGGAAAATCGGAACCTTCAAGTCTCTAATATAGCCAGGTGTCTCGCTTGCAAGGAGGAGGGGACTGTTCTTTCCATTCAAAATCTGATGGAATGGTAAAGTGGAACTCTGTGACTCTGGTAAGACAAAAGGAAATGAGGGATGAACGTGTTAAACGCTTAGGCGCTGAAAGAACAGAAATAAGAATATGTTCAATGCTCAGCTGCAAAAGGAATAGAAAGAGGAATGTGTTCAATTCTTAGTCCATAGGGAATCGACAAAGGAATGACATACTTGCACGTGTTAACCCTACTTAATAAGTAAAGTAAATTTTTAAAAATGACAGGAATATATGAGTTTGACTAATTGGACGCATAAATTATTTTCTAGGAATAACATCATGTTGTCCACGCATAATTGTCATTGTCATTAGTAAAGTGATTCCATCTGTGCCCTAGTTAAAATATTTAATTTGAGAAATTAAAAAACTTATATAACAATGGGAAAAAATGATAATATATTAATATTTTTAAATATAAGACTTCTGACTCTCTTTGAATTTAAAATTGGCATCTTATATTGTGACTATCAAATATTTAATTTGAGAAATCATAAAACTTAGATAAGAAGATGGGAAAATATATAAAATATTAATATATTATATCAAAAATATATATATAATATATATATATTATATATATATATATATATATATTAATATTAATATTAGAATGATAATATATAAATACAAATAAATATAACATTCCAACGAACTCTTTGAATTTAAAATTGGGCATCTTATATTGTGATTATCAACAGCAATGTGTAAAACACGTAAAATGAGCCATTCAGATGTGCAATATTTAAGTTCATATCCAAAACATTTAAAAGAAAAATACGCATGCTTATTGTTTAAGGTGAAAACTTCGGTATGAATCGTGTATCATATGGAAATAAAAGAACCATGTCACACTTTTGAAATAAATCGGGGCAATCCAATCTTGAGGACTAGTAGCATTGGTTGCCTTCTATGGACCTCTTTTAACACGTTTTCTATTATTTATCTATTTTTAAATGAGATTGACTTTTTCATGATTAACCTTGAATATGAAGGATGTTCATTATTACATTATTGCAACTTCACTAAATATCCATTTTTAATTGAAATTGAACTTTTCATGATTAGCTTTGTTTATGGAGAATATTTATCGCTGAATTATTGCAAACGCACTAAATAAGAGGTAAGAAGTACGGTACAGAGGAGAAATTCATGTATATGTTTTTAGAGGAGTTTTAACATTTTTTTGTTTTAAATGGATTGATTTATTAAACATTTTTTGAAATAAGTTTAAATTGATAATTTTTTATAATTTCAATGTCTCAAAAACTTTTCAACATATTAAATTATCAAAAACTTATTTTAAAGAACAATAATTAAGATTTAGATAAAAATATTAAACAACACAAATTAAGATTTTGATAAAAAAATATTCACTTAATTTAAAGTTTTTAGACAATACATATGTTTTTGTGGTAATGAATTAAATGGTGTTTTTCATGTGTTAAAATAGTTTTTGTCATAGCACATGGACCATTCCCAAGGCTTCTTTTTAGAAGTGTGGTGGTTTTGGTAATGGCCAACAAAAGACAATATTGCATTCAAACCATCAGGAGTTTTGTATGGAGAATCGTGCCATTGAATATTTATGGTGATAAAGAGAGAACATCACCATAAATATTTGACACTTTGAGGAGACCACGATAGACATGTCATGTAGTCCAAAAAAATTCATGGCTAACTATTGAGGGTCATTAGCATACATGCATTGCTTTGGCTTGGAATATCTACTAACAAATTTTCACTACCTTTGAACCACAGATATAGTGATGTTCATTTATAGCTTTGGTAATGTTTTATATTTGGAACATACAAAAATATAGGAAGTAAACTAGAAAATAATGTATGATAATGAGGGGAAATTATTATTAACAGAATTTAGAGACTCTAATCTACATAGGATATAATTTAGAGTGATTCTTCATGGTATAAATGGTTAAAAATAATCTACATTTACAAATATTATTATTAATAAAATCTATAGATTCTAATTTACATAATTCTATGGTAGTTAAATATAATTGAGAGACATTCTTCATTGCATAGAAATTTAAGGTTGTTAAAAATAATCTAGATGGATAAGTATGGTATGAGGAGAGATGATTATTAATAATTATAATTATGGTTTAGTTGATTTATTAAAAATTACAAATTACACATGTTTTTGCACCCCTTATCAAGGGGATGAATATCAATTATTACATAAGTCTTATATTTTTCTTAATAAGAATAGGAATACCATTTTTATTAGTTCAAATATTCATAAGTGTAGTTATTATATAAAGAGAATTAGAAAAAAAATGAGTTAGTAACTAGATAGAGTCATTGAGACCATCAAATTTAGAGGACCCTTATCCTAAAAATTTGGAAGTTTTTCCCATATGTTCTAGTATATATATATATAAATATATATAAATATATATATATATATGCATATATAATGCCAATGTTTTCTTAGAATTAAACAATATTTACAAAGTTAAATGCATGAGATCTAAATAGAAGGGCCACCTTCTTCCATGATTGCTTCCTAGTAAGATGATTTTATGGCATTGAAGTCTCCAACCTATTGAGTAAATGTGCACCATTCACTGCTAGAATATGTTGGTTCACATGGACCTATATCCATTGGAAGCAAGATATTTTCTACTAATTGATGTAGGAAAACCAACCCGTACTCATTGCTTTGGATATTTTTATTTGGTTCTACTAAGATATCCATTATTTTTGTTATCATTGGGGTGGATTTGTTGTGGTTGAATTTCAAAAAGTAAATTTCCTCATTGTTATGAAACCAACCCAAGAAAAGATAAAAAAGATAGATCAATGCCTTAGAATTCAGCCTCTTCGAGGGGACAACCTCCTTTACATTACATAAATGAACAAATCTTGGATGATACAAATGAAAAGACCTCCTTTCTATATATAGGAGTCTAAGGGGTCATTATATAATAGAGCCGACATAACAATAATAATGTAAGGGCACAATAATAACAATAGTGGGCTTCTATGGGGCACAATAGTATGGGCACTACATGGGTACATCAATATAATAAGGGGGTTGTACTAATAATAATAAGGGGTTACACTATTAGTATAGGGGCCTAACATGACCCTCTCCTTCAAAAGGTGTTGTCCTCAATGCTTGAGTAGTTCTTGATGCTTCTGTTTAAACTTCTTGTCCTCTGATGTGGAATCTTCAGTGGGTGAGTTCTTCCACTTGATGAGATACTCTGAAATTGATTGATTTCATAGCTGTCGGGTTCTTGTTTCTATGACTGCTCCAGGTTCCAATATGATTTTTCCTTCCTCTTCAATTTCTGGCAA